>JANEHU010000026.1:0-280000 GCA_027563435.1 Nasonovia ribisnigri
TTTCAAGCTGATGCTTTTGCTAAAAAACATGTACGGGCAAAGACACTTAAATCTGGATTAATACGTTTACACAATGATAACTTAGGATTTCCAGTATATGATTCTCTATTCTCAACTTGGAATCACACTCATCCTCAACTATTGGAAAGATTGGGATAAATCTATAAATACTGAATATTCAATGTTAAACTAAAAAGTACTCACTATTCCGATTTAAATTATAAGTGAATAAATCATTTAATCCTACATTTTGTAAAATTGATCATTGCATTATAAAATAAATATTAATTTAAAATATTTGTCTCTCTATATTTTAATTATTTTAATATCTAAAACATTAGACTTCCTTCTAATATAATTCACAAAAGAAAAATAATTTTAACTCATATTACAACATATTTGATTAAATTCCATAAAATGTATAAATGCAATAGTTTTGTAACAAACTAAATTTAACAAGTTTCAAAAAAAATAAATATTCTTCTTACTAAGGAACCGACAAACAACATTTTACGATCCAACGCGAACAGTGTACTGGAAACTTTTTGAATTTTTTTTAATTCATCAACAACTATTTTTTGGAATTACTATATTGAATTGGATGAGATGTTGTCAAAAAAATATTATATTCTGGGCTCTGGAATCAAAACATCTTATAAAATGCACTCAGTAAAGTCACACAGGCGTTTCTCAATCCAATCACGACGATTCTGCAAAAATATATTACTAGTAGTCATCTACGGTGTTGCCTAAATCATCATAATATGTAGATAAGTGGTTCTCGACCTTTGTGTTGGCAATTTTCATGAAATTCTATAAGTATATTCAGTAGGTCTGAGAGAGTAAAATAAACTATTTTCCATACCCTTATGTTGAACCTGGGTATGTGCTCAATCGGAGATTTTAAAATTGGTGGAATAGGGGGAACTTTTTGTTTATAAATGGTTCCCCTATGGGTTAGGTTAGTTATTTTAATAATAATTAATGCTTGCTCATCGTTAGTTAAAATATTATAAATAACGTACATAAGCATAGATGAAGTTTTTTTGTCACACACAATAAACAATTTGCGAGTGTATAAAAAAATAATAAATACAATGATTTGAAAGGGAACTGAGAATTGAAAAATTATTAAATTTGCAGTAAAACTGATTATACAAAATTCCTTCAAAAAATAAATGTTTACATTTAATGAAATACAGAATATATTCGTAATTTAAATATTAAAGTAGTATGATTGTATGAATTCAGGGTCCTGAGTTAATTTTTACAACGAATATGAAAAAAGTTTAACCTTTCTTCATTGTAACCAATCTCCCTATAATTGTATAGAGAAAAGTTAAACGTTTAACAAAGTGGTTTATTAATTTTCCAGACACGATAGTATTTAAGACATAATTAATTTAAAACATTTAGCCAGTTACTATCAAACCGTTGAACAATCAATTTGTGTTACACTAATAAAATGCTATTTGGCCGCCAGAATTACATTAGTAAATTATTTTCAATTTTATGATATGTTAATATTATTTGGATAGTATAAATAAAAATATATATAAGAATATCATTTTATGGACAATGTATTATTGTTTTATTAGTATTATAAGAAAAATATTATTAAAGTTTTATCCATTTGATATTAATAAGATACCATCATCAAAATGTTATAATTTTATAAAAATTAATTTAGTTAATTGTGAACGTTTTTTTTTTTAAATAAACGGTTTGTTGTTTGTTTACGTTTTGATCCTATAACCTACAAATATAATACTACAACTAATAACTATTAATTTTTAAAATCTCGCTTAAACATTCTATTTGTTAGGAGACATTTATTTTTATATATTTAAGGCACTGATGGAAAATCCAATCATGGGCCTTTACAAACATTAATATTACTGAATCTGAAAATATTTCTGAAATTTATTTATTTAAAAAAAAAAACGTTCACAACAACACTTCTAAACCACCAGGTAATCATTTACAACATCAACACTAAACTACCAGCAGAGTGTCGCTTCTGTATTGATCTGTGCTAAATCGGTTGTGTGTTATAAAAATTTTACAATTTTACCTCGATAGTTATTCAAAAATGGCAGCAGAAAACAATGTAAGTATATTTATGATGTACGAGTTTGCGTAGCGCTCGTCAATAAATAAATTCTTCTTATCATAATAGCGTCGGGTAACCGAAGACTTGACGACCGGTCGCTTTATTCGTATCGGACAGTCTGACGTGCTCCCCAATTTCGAACGACAGACGTTTTGTGACTTAAGCTTTACACTCTAGCTTTTTTTCTCACCCTATTTTCCGTCTTAAATTTGGTATTTCATAGTGACATCACACTCATCTATTTTTAAATGTCTCGTTAAAATAATCAATATTTTCAAGACTGCAGCTGTACAACAGTAGGTAGTCCTCCATAATACGACTGTTTATCTC
Organism: Nasonovia ribisnigri; assembly: GCA_027563435.1. NCBI lineage: Eukaryota > Metazoa > Arthropoda > Insecta > Hemiptera > Aphididae > Nasonovia > Nasonovia ribisnigri. The sequence continues at coordinate 2,444 of JANEHU010000026.1, forward strand.
GAACCTTAAATTTACAAGCATAATTGACACTCCTCAACAGTCAATGCGCTTGATAATTATTATCATTAACCATAGGCATTCGCAGGATTTAACCGCAAATGGAGCATAATTATTAAATGAAGCAGCCCATCCTATACAATTCTCAAAATAAATTTTGAACAGCCAAAGTTATTAAAATAAGTGTGCGATACACAGCTGGTAGTTCGTGTTATTGTTACTATGGTAGCTATAAAAATATAATTAATAATTTTGACAAGGATCCTATTTGTTGTAAATTAGGAACGAATGTACAATTGTACAATGTAAGTAACAATTATCCAATGGAAAAATTGTTCAAATCCATTTTAACTACTTATATTAAATAATGTACCGCTTGTCCTTAAATTACTGAACTGAGCCCAAACTATACTTTTGAATTAAATGTCAAAACAAACTTTGTAGTGTCATGTCAAACCAAAATAACTAACGACTATCGAGTAAGGAGTAGGACCATAAATTATGGAATTTGGAACTTTTTGTTTGAGTTCGGTTCGGTTAGGTTATCAGGTTATCCTTGGGCAAATTCAAATACATTGATGGGCCTGGGTGTAGGCTTTGACCTTGTTCATATTATTAACGTCTTGTACTAATTTGGTACACATTTTAATTTTGATAATTTTTAAACTTCAATTATTACTATAAAATGTTTTGTATTATAGAATTTTACTGCAAAATGGAAAATTTCCATTTTGAACCAAAATGGTGGAGTGGAACATTATAATATCAAAGATGAATCTCTAGCAAGAATGTTAAACGATTATTGTCGTAGACATGTAAGTATAGACTATTAAAAAAATATTTTATTTAACTGTAACGATTATAGTTCCGATGAATGAATTTAGACTAAGCAACCATAAAATATTTTAATTAAATAACTATTTATAAATACGTATTTCATCAAGAATTCACTTGAAATTGATTACACGGTGAAAACTTCGCTTTTAGTATTTTTGTTCTACCGTACAGCTTTCTTCACTGACTCTGCAATATACCAATCTACTTAAAAAAGGTTAACAAAATATTAATTGATGTTCACAAACTTTTCGTAAATTAACTCAAACAATGAATATTATCAAAATTAAATATTATACATATGAAATCAGTTCATAATACAATTTATATGATACATATTGTGATTTTGACATTTATTATGCCACTGATTTTTGTGTCCTCCACATTACATCATTGAGATAAATAAATATGGTTTTTATGTTACGCTTGTACATAGTTGATCGCAATACATTCGTTTTATTCTACACTTTTGTTTTGTCCATTTACACAAATAAGATTCACCAAGTTGAAATGATTTGCTGTAAAAAAAATAAATTCAACTAAGTGTTCTTTTAGTTGTACTATTATGTACTTATTTCTATATAATAGTATAAAAACCCCAGTATAGTTAATTATAATAACTAGGTAGTCTAGAAACCTAACTGTTGTCATCATATGAACTGAGATAATACAAAATACTGTATAATTATTCATACTGGTTGGTCATTATTTTCCAGTGTCGGTTAACACATAGAGACTACCTGCAATTTCAGTAAATAATTCTGATAACAACACTTTTTTGGTAGGATTAAGTTCAAAATTAAAAACAATAATTTTAAAATTTCAAAATTGAATAAACTTTTTATTTTATTTAATGTTTTCTTTCTGATTTTTAAATTTAACCTCTATAACCTAAACTGATTAAAATTACTTACTACCTACATTTATTGTCTGTATGGCCTGTATTAACCAAGTCTATGTGCTGAGTCTATTTACAACTATAATTTAAATATTTTTAAATTAATTTAAAATGTATAATATGTTTTAGTGTTTATCTATAGACTCTGTGAAGTTCAGATACAACGGTTTTGTAGTTTCTGCGGCTGATACTCCAAGGACTCTAGGATTAAAGCTCGAAGACACCCTGGAAGTATTCATTCCACAGATTGGTGGTTGATTTAGTTATGAATTATAAAATGTGTAAAATATTTTATTTATCATAAATAAATAGTTATAAAAGCTAGTATGTTGTTTTATATGTGATGACAAATTAAATATTTTAGAATTTCTAATGAGTATTAATATCAAAACAAATATAATTTAATAATACAATATTATATTATAATTTTTAAGTGGAGTATTGCAAGAATTAATAACAATAATAGATAGTGTATGACAAGATAATATTTTATACTGGGATTTGGTTACGTGCTTTTTCTTCTGGTAACTACATACTTCTGATACCTTATTTTATAAATCTTATTTCAAAAGTGAAAGATTAACAAAAAAATGATACGTACAATCGTCCGAACGTGCCAAACTCATCGGAGAACCGAGCGTTTAAGACCTCGGCGGTTGAAATTTTCCCTGATAGCGACATTAGAACTATTGTAGAGAGGGCGTAGGTATATAAAATTGATGAAGGAGAAAGATGAGTACACTGGTAGAGGCAGCGGTTTCACCCTAGAGTCAATAGACGGTCTATTAGTGGCAGTGTATAAATATACACCACTAGGAGGAACATCATATTATATAGAGTTACCGGCGTACATCGACAGGAAGCGGGGTACTATCAACCCGCAAAATGTAGACCGACAGTGTTTCAAGTGGGCGATTTTAGCGAGACATGTTACGGGACCGTCAGCATTTCGTGTGGAGGGTGATAAATATAAGAAGCATGAGAACAAATACAATTTTGAAGGTATATCATTCCCTACACCACTATCAGACATCGATAAATTTGAAAAAAATAATAAAAATGAGTCAATAAATGTATACGGCCTCGACAAAAGAATTCAAGTACCGAAATGGCCGAGGTATGAGGTCTACACGTTACGTGTGGTCGACGAAGAAAAATCAAACCATTTTGACCTGCTGTTGGTGACGGACGGCGACAACTCGCACTATCGCACTACGTATATATTTCAAATTTTTCCCAGCTAGTGCGGACGCAAAAAACTGCTCATACTGAGAGAGTGGTGTTTTGTAAGAGGTGCTTCACCAGCTTCGACAACCGGCATTTGAAATTCAAGTTGAGCGGACAGGAGGCCCTGGACTTAACACGAATTGATTTCATTGAATGAGTAAAAAGTAGTGGTAGTCAATTTTTGCCAAAATAGTTAAAGAGAGTGTAACCAGTGAAAATTTTAAAGTTTTGGGCATTGTGCCAGTAAAAGAAGAAAACAGGTAATAGGTACCTATTAGTTATTATCATGCGCGCTGTAAAATTCCCCCACCTATTAAAGTTCTAAAGACACCTGACGACTCGGCAGTCGTTTAGTCCGTCTACTGCCTTAAATAGTCGTACACGTATATTTTTCGCTTGCTCTGAAAAGTGTTTGTGATTTTAAGTGTTTAAACATGGCTGGATCATTCGAACACAACGGTGCGTTGTACAAAAAGAAGACCTTCGTTTATGTACCCCCAGCACCGCCAGTTCATCTTATCGAATACACTAATTACACGCTTGACTTTACAAATCGTAAGTTTGTACACATTGGTATTGACCCTACTGAAAATTTTCAAGTCACCGTTCATTTATTAACATCATCTCACCATGTTAATATATCGCCAGATTTTCATTTGTGTATCTATATTCTCTATGGTGGGGCATATCTTATTATTCATATTAGATACACCTCAGAAGTACAAGCGCTTTATATTTCTTGAGACAGAATTTCATAAAGCATCTAGTATGGTATATGGCGGAGAAAATGTGTTAGTTATTGAGTCAAAAACCGAAGACGGATGCAGGATACTTTTGAATCGGGCAGACCTTATTCGGCTTCAATATCTCGAATGTTGTATTTGTGAAAGTATCGTAAGGAAAACAATATACACAGCTCAATTAATTATAGAACAGACTTATGAGTTTGTGACATACCTACGTGAGAAATGCAATCTCCTTTACTCGCCACCGAAAAATTTAGAAGAGAACATAATATTCGTTAAGAACGCGCAAGACGAACGAACGGACAAATCTTTCCCAAACTTAATCGGCAAAATACAAATGTTCTCAGCTAAACAGCTAGCAGAATCTTTGCTAATTCAGGCGACACCCGAGGTAATTAATACATTTAATACATTATTAAACGTACAAAAATATTTAATACAAGTTTATTTTAGTCACAGAATAGAAAAGTGGATTCTCCAATTTCGCCAAGCATACACGATGACCCGCTACTTAGAATCGCTACACTTAGACCATCAGATGTAATTTATATAAACACTTTTCAATAAAAACAATATTTATTTGTATTTATATTTCTAGGCCCAAGATCATATGGACGACCTACTGCAGGTACCAGACGTACTGCAACCATGTGACGGAAACGATGGGCCCGATTGTTTCCACTCATTCAGTGCTCTATCACCATCTCTATTCATTACACCACCACAACCGTCTCAATCAACATTCACCGAACACCCAGCACCCATTCAGTTCTAGCAGAAAATTATCCAAAGTCAAATGAAAGAAAAGCAAATGTACAAAAATAGCTATCTGAAAAAGGGGTTGAATATTCACCACTCGAAACATTGAGTGAATTACGGGAAAGGGTCAAACATTTGGTAAAAAATATATGAGCTTGATCAAATCGCGTTGGAAATGGGACATAAATTCGTGCGTCTACCACCTTACCATTGCCAATATAACCCAATAGAACTGATATGGGCACAAGTAAAAGGTGATGTCGCCAAAAAAATGTCTCATTTAAAATAGCAGATGTTGAAAAACTTTTTAACGAAGCGTTAGATGCCGTGACCTTGGATAGTTGGAAGAAATGTGTAAGTCATTGCGAAAAATTGCAAGAAGAGGATTTTATAAAAGAAGGCTTACGTTACGAAATTTTGGAGCCAGTAATGATGACCATTAACCCAGACGAAGTTTCCGACGATTCAGAAGATGAAGATGACATAAATTTAAATGAAAATTGTGATTTGTAAAATATTGTATTATAATTATGTATATTTTTTTTTAATGTAAGGTATATAAATTAATTTTATTTGTATTTGCAAAGAAATAAAAATCGTGATAATAAATTAGCAAAACTGTTCATAATTTGTATTAAGAAATATTGCATATTTATAGCATTGGTAATTTTAATGCTTATATAGGTAGGTTGCTACAAAATTATCAAAAGTTATAGGTAGAACAAAAAGAAAAAAAATTCAAAATGATCTGATGTTACTAAACAGCAGTTATGAATCTGATATAATATTATATAATAGTGATGGGTCGAACTGTTCGAATCTCGAACCGAACCGAACCGAACCCTTGATGTTCGGTTCGGTTCGAAATTCGAACTCAGCATGAAAAAATTCGAACCGAACTATCAAGCATCTCTTAATGTTCGAAAATCGAACTTGGAAATATTTGTCTCGAACCAGACTTATGGGCCACGATAGTTCAAACTTAAAAATAAATAAAAATTGAAAATGATTATTTAGAAATAATTAGACTATAAATTGGCGATAGAAAGTTATAGCTGTAATGGCATATTGTCGTAAATATTGAGTTCGAGTTCGAGTTCGACTTAAAATGATTCTAGGTTCGGTTCGGTTCGGTTCGGTAGAAAATATTACGGTTCGGTTCGAGTTCGAAAAAATAATTTAAAGTTCGGTTCAAGTTCGGTTCGGTTTAAAAAATCAGGGTTCGACCCATCACTATTATATAATAATAATAGTCATAAAGTAAATCAACCTTTAAAAATATTTAATTTAACAAATCCATTGAGTTCATCGATTAGTAGTGATAAAAGCCTACTACCTCATGCACCAGTTATTGATGATATTATATTGTCAGACGGTTTATTATTTGAAAAAATAAACAAATTTGTAGAACCTATTAAGAATTTTGAAAACATTTGTGAAACTTTTACAGATACACAAACTTGTAATGAAGGTAATAAAATACCGTTGAACATAAAACTTAACACTTGGGCTTTAGAATGTAATATTACACATTCAACTCTTAACAAACTATTCTATATTTTGAATAAAGAAGATGACCCACCATTGTTTCAAACATTGCCTTAAGACAGCAGCACGTTATTAAATTTGGGTTCTTTAAAAACCACAAATATTATGAATATTCATCCAGGAACATATTATTATTTTGGTTTAAGCGAAGGCATTAAAAGACATTTATTAAAATTCAAAAATAATAATGATGTTAAAGTTATAATTGGTGTTGATGGTTTACCACTATCAAAAAGTAGTGGTAGTCAATTTTTGTCAAAATAGTTAAAGAGAGTGTAACCAGTGAAAATTTTAAAGTTTTGGGCATTGTGCCAGTAAAAGAAGAAAACAGGTAATAGGTACCTATTAGTTAATATTATGCAAAGGTCCGATATATTAAAATAAGGTAATTCGAGCAACATTTGTATTTATACTAGTGATGGGTCGAACCCTGATTTTTTAAACCGAACCGAACTTTAAATTATTTTTTCGAACTCGAACCGAACCGTAATATTTTCTACCGAACCGAACCGAACCGAACCTAGAATCATTTTAAGTCGAACTCGAACTCGAACTCAATATTTACGACAATATGCCATTACAGCTATAACTTTCTATCGCCAATTTATAGTCTAATTATTTCTAAATAATCATTTTCAATTTTTATTTATTTTTAAGTTTGAACTATCGTGGCCCATAAGTCTGGTTCGAGACAAATATTTCCAAGTTCGATTTTCGAACATTAAGAGATGCTTGATAGTTCGGTTCGAATTTTTTCATGCTGAGTTCGAATTTCGAACCGAACCGAACATCAAGGGTTCGGTTCGGTTCGGTTCGAGATTCGAACAGTTCGACCCATCACTAATTTATACGTTAATTGTTAACTACGTCATTTCAATTATATACCTCAGTGAATAAACTGATAACTCATACTCTTACTTAACACAATTTATTTCTTGAGTGTTACCTTTACCCCTCCGCCATCAATCACGGCCCGGTGTCGATTGCCACCAACATCCAGCAACCCGAGACACGTCAAGATAGATTCTTCTCCCAACCGTGTTAAGACGTCTTGTATTAATAAAATATGTCTTGCTTCAATAACTCATATTTTCATAATTGTCATTGAATATATACTTGTATCATATTATTAAACCACAGATACCTGAATCACGGTCTTTATATTTTCTAGATTACATTGACGACTACATAAGGCCTATTTCCTTCTAATCAGAAGTTTTTTGATACGTGTTTCAAGTTTTTCCTAAGACTTTCTACATATGTGCACTTCTAGCGGTAACTCGTTGCCTTCACCGTCGTGCGTATGTATATAAATAATTATACAAAGGTACAATATACTCAGCTGACAACAGCAATCTTAATGAGACTTGTACAAGCTATAGCAAATGCTGCTGCTCAACTAAATAATTTGACAGATTTAATTGATGTTATGTGCTAACAAGCTTACTATTATAATGGTAATTTTCTTATTAATAATTTAATATTAGATTTATTGAAATCTGACAAATTTTAGTTTTTTAGTTTTATACCTAAATGATTACTAAAAAAATACTTATTTACTATAGATTCCCAGAAAATTTTATTTAAACGTGTGGGGAAAGATATTTTCAGATTGGAAGTTAAAGGACACTGAGCAGCCAGGACCATGAAAAAATAATATGCTCGACAGCCTCGTCTAAGTTCGTCAGCCATTATTACGTGAAAATATCAAGTTGCTATAACCTTTGTTCTTGGGTTTTTTGTCGTACGCTCTCGCGTGTCGTTGCTTCAAAATCGACTGTTGTCGTTCAGTCCGCTGCTCCACAATAAGCTCGCACGCTCGCGACAATTATCAGCTCCGCATTCATTACAAACGCTCGTGGTCATACTATCAGTAGATCAGCAGAATCCAGCTCACCATCTCAAGACGACGTCCATAGCTACAGTTGGCAGTTTATCCGGTGTTCCCCGTGTCCCCCCCGTTCCTTTTATATTGTATATTGTCATTGTATAATTACTTAATGTATTGTCGTCCATAATACATTAACATTGCTCATATTTACCTTTTTGTTATTCTTAATTTGCCCTACTCTACAAGAGTTCCAAGAACCGTGTGTCCGGCGACAACCGCTTAGTAGGAGCGTCGGTACAAACAAATGATAATATTAAGCTAATATACACTGACACGGGTAATTATTTAAAAATTAACATCATAATGTATTATGATCTTATTTAATATCAATACTTTTAGATTCACTGGTGTATCTTATCGAAACCGGAGATTTTTATGATGATGTGAGGAATAATCCGATCTTGCTGGACTGGACGCGGCAGACTTACACCCTAACCATTATACGAGTCTACGGAAAAACGTACCAGGATTTTTTTTCCGACGAGACAAAGGGACATATAATGACGGGGTTTTGTGCCTTGAGAGCCAAGTCATATGCATATAATATTTATGAGCAGAAAAATAAAGATGACAGAGTAGGAAGGTAAACATAAAGGCGAAGGGTATCCGCGGGCATGTGGTTAAGAACCACATGTCACTTGTGGATCATGTAAACTGTAAAGTGTTTGTTCAGTGATGAAAGTCTCGATAAATATACAGAAAATGTCTCCATACGCTCCTTTAAACATCAGCTCATGACGATAAATACGAGAAAGCTAACTTACAACAGTTATGACGATAAGAGAGTGGTATTGGACGATAAAATCCATACCTTGGCTCACGGACATTACTCAATAAAGTAAATTTAAAAATTAATTCATTAATTTTCAATTATATAGATTTTTTAAAAAGACGTGTCATTAGATTTATTTTATTATTAAATTTTTAAAATACATGTCGATAAAAATTTTTTTTAAGATATTAGTACATAAGTTGCTTAGATTTTTATTAGATTCAACATTAAATTTATTTTATTAGATACTGATATTAGATTTTTTTTATATAAAAAGATTCTTACACAACTACGGGGGCTAACGGTAAACGCGTTTCTACAGCCAATACCACCACAGCTGCTAGGGCAAAAAAAGCTAGGATGGATATGGTTGAGACTTCGGGGTTAGTAGAAATTTCTTCATCCGCAAATAGGAAGATTGTATGGTACTACGCGAAAAATATCGGCAATACATTGATATATTCCGGCTTTCTCCGTCTACTAATGCCCGAGCTAATCAATTTATTAAAAACCCACGTACAAAAACACGCAATTAAATTTAATATGAAGCTGGAAGCTACGTACAATCGTCCGAACGTGCCAAACTCATCGGAGAACCGAGCGTTTAAGACCTCGGCGGTTGAAATTTTCCCTGATAGCGACATTAGAACTATTGTAGAGAGGGCGTAGGTATATAAAATTGATGAAGGAGAAAGATGAGTACACTGGTAGAGGCAGCGGTTTCACCCTAGAGTCAATAGACGGTCTATTAGTGGCAGTGTATAAATATACACCACTAGGAGGAACATCATATTATATAGAGTTACCGGCGTACATCGACAGGAAGCGGGGTACTATCAACCCGCAAAATGTAGACCGACAGTGTTTCAAGTGGGCGATTTTAGCGAGACATGTTACGGGACCGTCAGCATTTCGTGTGGAGGGTGATAAATATAAGAAGCATGAGAACAAATACAATTTTGAAGGTATATCATTCCCTACACCACTATCAGACATCGATAAATTTGAAAAAAATAATAAAAATGAGTCAATAAATGTATACGGCCTCGACAAAAGAATTCAAGTACCGAAATGGCCGAGGTATGAGGTCTACACGTTACGTGTGGTCGACGAAGAAAAATCAAACCATTTTGACCTGCTGTTGGTGACGGACGGCGACAACTCGCACTATCGCACTACGTATATATTTCAAATTTTTCCCAGCTAGTGCGGACGCAAAAAACTGCTCATACTGAGAGAGTGGTGTTTTGTAAGAGGTGCTTCACCAGCTTCGACAACCGGCATTTGAAATTCAAGTTGAGCGGACAGGAGGCCCTGGACTTAACACGAATTGATTTCATTGAATGAGTAAAAAGTAGTGGTAGTCAATTTTTGCCAAAATAGTTAAAGAGAGTGTAACCAGTGAAAATTTTAAAGTTTTGGGCATTGTGCCAGTAAAAGAAGAAAACAGGTAATAGGTACCTATTAGTTATTATCATGCGCGCTGTAAAATTCCCCCACCTATTAAAGTTCTAAAGACACCTGACGACTCGGCAGTCGTTTAGTCCGTCTACTGCCTTAAATAGTCGTACACGTATATTTTTCGCTTGCTCTGAAAAGTGTTTGTGATTTTAAGTGTTTAAACATGGCTGGATCATTCGAACACAACGGTGCGTTGTACAAAAAGAAGACCTTCGTTTATGTACCCCCAGCACCGCCAGTTCATCTTATCGAATACACTAATTACACGCTTGACTTTACAAATCGTAAGTTTGTACACATTGGTATTGACCCTACTGAAAATTTTCAAGTCACCGTTCATTTATTAACATCATCTCACCATGTTAATATATCGCCAGATTTTCATTTGTGTATCTATATTCTCTATGGTGGGGCATATCTTATTATTCATATTAGATACACCTCAGAAGTACAAGCGCTTTATATTTCTTGAGACAGAATTTCATAAAGCATCTAGTATGGTATATGGCGGAGAAAATGTGTTAGTTATTGAGTCAAAAACCGAAGACGGATGCAGGATACTTTTGAATCGGGCAGACCTTATTCGGCTTCAATATCTCGAATGTTGTATTTGTGAAAGTATCGTAAGGAAAACAATATACACAGCTCAATTAATTATAGAACAGACTTATGAGTTTGTGACATACCTACGTGAGAAATGCAATCTCCTTTACTCGCCACCGAAAAATTTAGAAGAGAACATAATATTCGTTAAGAACGCGCAAGACGAACGAACGGACAAATCTTTCCCAAACTTAATCGGCAAAATACAAATGTTCTCAGCTAAACAGCTAGCAGAATCTTTGCTAATTCAGGCGACACCCGAGGTAATTAATACATTTAATACATTATTAAACGTACAAAAATATTTAATACAAGTTTATTTTAGTCACAGAATAGAAAAGTGGATTCTCCAATTTCGCCAAGCATACACGATGACCCGCTACTTAGAATCGCTACACTTAGACCATCAGATGTAATTTATATAAACACTTTTCAATAAAAACAATATTTATTTGTATTTATATTTCTAGGCCCAAGATCATATGGACGACCTACTGCAGGTACCAGACGTACTGCAACCATGTGACGGAAACGATGGGCCCGATTGTTTCCACTCATTCAGTGCTCTATCACCATCTCTATTCATTACACCACCACAACCGTCTCAATCAACATTCACCGAACACCCAGCACCCATTCAGTTCTAGCAGAAAATTATCCAAAGTCAAATGAAAGAAAAGCAAATGTACAAAAATAGCTATCTGAAAAAGGGGTTGAATATTCACCACTCGAAACATTGAGTGAATTACGGGAAAGGGTCAAACATTTGGTAAAAAATATATGAGCTTGATCAAATCGCGTTGGAAATGGGACATAAATTCGTGCGTCTACCACCTTACCATTGCCAATATAACCCAATAGAACTGATATGGGCACAAGTAAAAGGTGATGTCGCCAAAAAAATGTCTCATTTAAAATAGCAGATGTTGAAAAACTTTTTAACGAAGCGTTAGATGCCGTGACCTTGGATAGTTGGAAGAAATGTGTAAGTCATTGCGAAAAATTGCAAGAAGAGGATTTTATAAAAGAAGGCTTACGTTACGAAATTTTGGAGCCAGTAATGATGACCATTAACCCAGACGAAGTTTCCGACGATTCAGAAGATGAAGATGACATAAATTTAAATGAAAATTGTGATTTGTAAAATATTGTATTATAATTATGTATATTTTTTTTTAATGTAAGGTATATAAATTAATTTTATTTGTATTTGCAAAGAAATAAAAATCGTGATAATAAATTAGCAAAACTGTTCATAATTTGTATTAAGAAATATTGCATATTTATAGCATTGGTAATTTTAATGCTTATATAGGTAGGTTGCTACAAAATTATCAAAAGTTATAGAACAAAAAGAAAAAAAATTCAAAATGATCTGATGTTACTAAACAGCAGTTATGAATCTGATATAATATTATATAATAGTGATGGGTCGAACTGTTCGAATCTCGAACCGAACCGAACCGAACCCTTGATGTTCGGTTCGGTTCGAAATTCGAACTCAGCATGAAAAAAATTCGAACCGAACTATCAAGCATCTCTTAATGTTCGAAAATCGAACTTGGAAATATTTGTCTCGAACCAGACTTATGGGCCACGATAGTTCAAACTTAAAAATAAATAAAAATTGAAAATGATTATTTAGAAATAATTAGACTATAAATTGGCGATAGAAAGTTATAGCTGTAATGGCATACTGTCGTAAATATTGAGTTCGAGTTCGAGTTCGACTTAAAATGATTCTAGGTTCGGTTCGGTTCGGTTCGGTAGAAAATATTACGGTTCGGTTCGAGTTCGAAAAAATAATTTAAAGTTCGGTTCAAGTTCGGTTCGGTTTAAAAAATCAGGGTTCGACCCATCACTATTATATAATAATAATAGTCATAAAGTAAATCAACCTTTAAAAATATTTAATTTAACAAATCCATTGAGTTCATCGATTAGTAGTGATAAAAGCCTACTACCTCATGCACCAGTTATTAATGATATTATATTGTCAGACGGTTTATTATTTGAAAACATAAACAAATTTGTAGAACCTATTAAGAATTTTGAAAACATTTGTGAAACTTTTACAGATACACAAACTTGTAATGAAGGTAATAAAATACCGTTGAACATAAAACTTAACACTTGGGCTTTAGAATGTAATGTTACACATTCAACTCTTAACAAACTATTCTATATTTTGAATAAAGAAGATGACCCACCATTGTTTCAAACATTGCCTTAAGACAGCAGCACGTTATTAAATTTGGGTTCTTTAAAAACCACAAATATTATGAATATTCATCCAGGAACATATTATTATTTTGGTTTAAGCGAAGGCATTAAAAGACATTTATTAAAATTCAAAAATAATAATGATGTTAAAGTTATAATTGGTGTTGATGGTTTACCACTATCAAAAAGTAGTGGTAGTCAATTTTTGTCAAAATAGTTAAAGAGAGTGTAACCAGTGAAAATTTTAAAGTTTTGGGCATTGTGCCAGTAAAAGAAGAAAACAGGTAATAGGTACCTATTAGTTAATATTATGCAAAGGTCCGATATATTAAAATAAGGTAATTCGAGCAACATTTGTATTTATACTAGTGATGGGTCGAACCCTGATTTTTTAAACCGAACCGAACTTTAAATTATTTTTTCGAACTCGAACCGAACCGTAATATTTTCTACCGAACCGAACCGAACCGAACCTAGAATCATTTTAAGTCGAACTCGAACTCGAACTCAATATTTACGACAATATGCCATTACAGCTATAACTTTCTATCGCCAATTTATAGTCTAATTATTTCTAAATAATCATTTTCAATTTTTATTTATTTTTAAGTTTGAACTATCGTGGCCCATAAGTCTGGTTCGAGACAAATATTTCCAAGTTCGATTTTCGAACATTAAGAGATGCTTGATAGTTCGGTTCGAATTTTTTTCATGCTGAGTTCGAATTTCGAACCGAACCGAACATCAAGGGTTCGGTTCGGTTCGGTTCGAGATTCGAACAGTTCGACCCATCACTAATTTATACGTTAATTGTTAACTACGTCATTTCAATTATATACCTCAGTGAATAAACTGATAACTCATACTCTTACTTAACACAATTTATTTCTTGAGTGTTACCTTTACCCCTCCGCCATCAATCACGGCCCGGTGTCGATTGCCACCAACATCCAGCAACCCGAGACACGTCAAGATAGATTCTTCTCCCAACCGTGTTAAGACGTCTTGTATTAATAAAATATGTCTTGCTTCAATAACTCATATTTTCATAATTGTCATTGAATATATACTTGTATCATATTATTAAACCACAGATACCTGAATCACGGTCTTTATATTTTCTAGATTACATTGACGACTACATAAGGCCTATTTCCTTCTAATCAGAAGTTTTTTGATACGTGTTTCAAGTTTTTCCTAAGACTTTCTACATATGTGCACTTCTAGCGGTAACTCGTTGCCTTCACCGTCGTGCGTATGTATATAAATAATTATACAAAGGTACAATATACTCAGCTGACAACAGCAATCTTAATGAGACTTGTACAAGCTATAGCAAATGCTGCTGCTCAACTAAATAATTTGACAGATTTAATTGATGTTATGTGCTAACAAGCTTACTATTATAATGGTAATTTTCTTATTAATAATTTAATATTAGATTTATTGAAATCTGACAAATTTTAGTTTTTTAGTTTTATACCTAAATGATTACTAAAAAAATACTTATTTACTATAGATTCCCAGAAAATTTTATTTAAACGTGTGGGGAAAGATATTTTCAGATTGGAAGTTAAAGGACACTGAGCAGCCAGGACCATGAAAAAATAATATGCACACCCAGTCCCCCAAAATACTTTGTACGCAATACGCATCTACATTTACCACCAAACCGACAAAATGTTGAGAGTACACACAAACACATTTCAATTCTACGTGTATAGGTACTATAATTGTGTTTTGTGTCATTAGTAATTATTATAGTATAATATACAATTAGGATCTTCTGACCCAACAGATAATAATCATAACAAAGGTTATACAAAACAAAATTACTTACAGTTTATATGGAAAAAATATTGGCTAGCTACGCTTCTATTTATGATACAAATAATGATCAATTTTACATTGGACTCTAAGACTCAATATAATATTATGTATAAAATCACATAGTTATAATTTTTATTATAAATTAAAAGTAGAAATGTCCATACTGACAATACTGTGAATACAATAAGAATATAAAATAATAACAATTGCATTGGCACTTAGAGCACACGACAATATTATAAGCGATGTCGCTTAGCACACGTAACATACAACTATGGTCTAGAAAATAATAATAATAACAATAATATTTAAACTAAACTAAAATAATTCAAAGAAAGATAATACAATATGCATGATTGTGTTAGTTGGCGGCATTTGATACGTGACTGTGCCTGAATACATGGTGTAGCGGTGAAGGTGGGTCAGAGTGTGCATTATATTATAAAATCATAATGTTGCCGCGGCGGTGATATATCATTACCATGATAAAAATGAGTTATAACCTCTTTCATTTGTTCAGCTATTAGTAGTTGAAATAACTTGGCAACGGGTAGTTGTAATTCTGCTTGAGTGGACGTCCGTAAAGTCACTATTCTGACTATTCCTTCAATTCCTGGGTGGACTTGCACCATATATTGCCTCATTTCCGTGGGTGATGTGAAATATTTCATTATGATTACCAAATACCTTAATTTCATATTATTTTTAATGACACCCGTCATACTCGAAGTTTTTCCAGCGTTTCCAGAATGTTTTGTTGAGTTTCTGTGCTTGAATCAGTGGCGTAGACGACTAACTAATTCACACAGTATGTCAGGTTAAGAAGAATAGATAGTGGACCTCCTACATAGAAGTGAGCTGGAGTAAAATATCGTTGGGTGAATCACTACTTAATGGTTTCATTTGACTAGGATTGCCATAAGCCTCAATCTGGCGTAACAATGTCTGAAACTGTTCCAAGTTTAGATTGCCATGTTTGATAACAAAAATATACAAGAAAAGCTTCACATGTAAGGCCTATAGCAGCTTCCAGATGTATCTAGCTCTTTTAGGAAAACATACGAATACTACAATGCATGCTTTCATTCGTCGTGACATAACGTATAACACTTAGAATTTGTAATGACCCAGCAAAATAAATATAAGTTATAGTAAATGGGTCAGACATTTGCATTGTTTGTATAATCATATGAGCCATGAGCAGGTTTTCAAACATTGGTCTCTTGCGAAACTAATTGATACAGAACGTTCAATTGAGCCATTATTCTGCCCGTTAGAGGCCAGGAACATTGTCTATTGTCTTACTTCTAATAGATGACTGATGAAAACACCTTCTTGTAATGTTGGATGGTGCAACAATATATCGTCAAGAGAGATTTGAGTAGAGCTCTATGCTGAGGCATCAAATACAACATTCATCTAAATCGATAAACTTTAGTCGTTTTGTACGGTGTAGTTAAGTAAAAAGAGTGATTGGGCTCACGGTTTAATTTCGCTTTTAACCTCTACAGTATGTCTCATCTCTAGATATTCATTCAAGATATTTTTGTTATTGCAGTTTATCATATCTTTTAAGCTTCCTCTCAATGCTCTGAAATAGAGCGCTTTCCATGGATAGTTCCCAAGCATGCCTGTTGATATGTTGATAGATAATGGAACAGTAAAGACAGTCTTTATTGCATCGCGTGTATTCATGGAAATTATATAGAGCTCATTAATTTCCAATCATCTCTAATTGCTCTTAGAATTATCGTTATGAGTTGACTTTTGTGCAATGTTAATCTTGTAATAAACACTTTTTAATGTTCCACCAATATTTACAAGATTTGCTGCCTGGATTTCTCCAATAACATTCCAAACAGATTTGCTATCTTTTAGGCAACGATTTTATGTGGCAAATGCATTGAAGCTAGACCCCAATCAAATAAAAAAAAAAAAAACAGCTCTTTCAATCCAATCCATAGGACAATCGATCCTGATTCACAAAATGTTGGATATTCCAAGCGGTGAACTAATCCATTAAGAATTTTCCAAAAATTCTTGAAGTTGATAAATAAGCTAATTCTTACGTCATAACTGGGAATATAGACGATTTATGTAAATACCAAGTTTTTTGATGTAAGAATTTACGTGTACTTCTACACTTTTACCAGATTGAGTCTTACTGGTACAATTCCACATATTGATGGGATGTTTTTGAATTGCGTTAATTCTAAAATATTTAAATGTTTTTTTTTTAGAATAAGTTTACCAGGAATTCAGAAAGGTTCAAAATTTGTGATATGATCAATGGTTATCCTTAACCATGACTACCGATGTTGCTAAGAATATGGATTCACTTAATCCTTAAGCCAAAATAGAAACTTTCTGAAGATCTTGACTGGATGAATTAATTTATAATACATACGGTCACCAAAATGAACGGGCAGGAACACAAACTAATATTATGCACACCCAGTCACCAGAATACTTCATACGTGTATATTTAACACCACGCAGACCAAATTTAAATGTTAGTGAGTGTGTGTAGTGGTGTCTGTAACTCGATCAGCAGTGGTCGAGATCGTCAAGCAAATACTGATGAGTTACATGTGTGCTATGATTTTGTGTGTAGTGTGTATATTAGTGAATGTGTATATACTTATAACTATGAAAAAAATTATAGATAACAAAAAAAAAAGGAATATAGTAACATAGACACTAGTTGGTAGTTTTTTTTTTTTTTTTATTGATATCCAATTATGTTTAATGGATTAGGTAGTTAAAGTTAAGGAATTTACAGTAATTTACAATTAACTTATATTGCTAGTACTACATTAATATTAATCAAAAGTGAGACATTATTAGTATAATTCTAAGAAACTGGATTACATTTTTTTTTTATATTCAGTTGTTTTCAATTAATGTTTTTTTTTTTTTTTTAATATTTTTTTTTTATTAGCTTTTGGTATAATAAACTATGACAGCTCAGTGGTTATAAACAATATGCATTATTAATGTCTACTATAACACAGAATATGAATAAATAGATAATACACAAGATAATAGTTAACAAATGAATGCAGTATAATATGACAATTTAGTTCTTCTGGCTTAGTAAGAGGTAATATTATATGTATATGGCCATCTAGTTTAACAGGTAAAAATAATGAAACTATAATATTAATAGTAAAACAACCTTTTTGGCTCAACAAATTATAATTTTAGGTTAATATAAATAAAACTTAAAGTTAAAATAACTTACAGTTTATATGTATGATGCGCAATTTGACTTTAAGAGTCAATATCAAATAATACACGGAAATCACATAGTTAATAATAAATAATAAATCAAAGGTACAGATTCACAAACAAATAGTACTTTGAATATAACAAAATTATAAACTAACAATCACAGTGCCTATTAACAGATAAGATACATACAAAAAATTAATGCTATTTGTGCAGACAATATAAAATACACAAAATATAACGTAGTGATTAGCACACAAGTGATTATGAATCAACTGTGGTAATGAGCACCTAAAAATGCATCAAATTATTTTAAAACATGACTCAAAAAGTCTACAAAAATTAACAATCAAACCCACTTGCGTAATTCAGTACACATAACAAACAACTACTGACTATATAAAAATAATTATGACAAACATAAAAATATAACAATAAAATAAAAATAATTTACAAGTACACCCAACTTAATGTACATAATGCATGAAATCGTTTATGTGTGGATGTATCAGTCGGTGGTATTGTATATGCGACAAGCAATCGCGGCTGAAATCACTGTTAACCAGTGAAAATGGATGGAGGCAGGGTGCATAATATTATTAAATCATATTACCACGGCAGCGACAAGCGAATTCCTTTGGAAAATTATTAATAGTTAAGACAAAAAAATAAATTTTTGGGTTGTTTACTGACAAACGTAGAGAGAGTTTTTTGCACTAAGAGCAGAATCACACGAGTTTGATTATAAAAAAAGTTTTGTCGTAAGTCACAACCATAACCAAGTAAGAAATAAAAAATTTTTTAATAGTTAATTTATTGATTATTCTTATTTTTTAACTCCAGCAAAAATACATGAGTGTATTCTAAATGCTAATAGTACTGTATTGAAAATAAATATTCCAATGTAATAAAATTTCAAAAAGTTATCGACTTTTACAATTTGGAAGAAAGAAAGAATTTTTTTAGTAAGTGGAGGCATTTCCTGGATATGCAAATTAACAAATTGTTGATGTGTCATTGTGGATAATAATGTTATAGCACATAATCAATAATGAAATAAGAAGTTATTATAGAAAGCATAAATAATCATTTTCAATGTAAAATGTAAAGACTAATGTGACATTATAATTAAAAATATAAAGTTCTCCATAATATTATCTAAATACCTATTCAATTAAATTTGACAAATATTAATTTTGTTAGTTTTTCAAGTCCAATGATAATGAAAAAATAATAGAAAAGTAGATATAGAAAAAAAGAATATTTATTTTGTTTAAATGTAGGTATAGCTCAATTATTATTTATTGGTATGATCAAAATAGCTATATAGGTATTTCTGAATAAAAACAATATTATTTAGTGCTAAAGTATTTTTAGTTACTTAAGTATAATTGAGTTAGTCGAATATTCAAAGTAGTTGTATAGAAAAAAAATATGTATTAAAATTATAGGCTATTCCTGAAAATATTAATGTAATTATACTGGCGAATGAAAACGGGTTTTAATTTCCGTTTAGGTTATTATTTATTTAAGCACTGCAAATAAAAAATCTTAAAGTCCGGTGAAGAAAAGTGGTGGTGTGAAATAAAAATTGAACCGTCTATTAATAAGTGGTTGGCATAAGCAAGTAATCGTTTAAAAAATAAACGTACCAATACAGAATAAGCACTCATACACTTCAATTTTTTTTTCAATTTATTCCATTATATTTTTCATTTAATTCTTAAACACGAATCAAAAGCTATAAAAGTTAATAAGTTTTATTTTGTTTTAATTATATTCTTTTAAGAAATATATTTTGGTTTTATTTATTAAGTTATTGATATTGGTGCCGAGAAAATGTGAGCAAGAAAAAAAAACTTTTAAAAAAGTCAAGTGAGAACTGTGAAAAGATTAATCAATACTTTTCATCAAATGTGCCTTATAGTTTGTACAACTGTACACATAGTGACTCTGGTAAGTAAATTTAATTTCAAATGAACATTTTTTTTTTTAAATGATGGTGAAAATATAAATTAAATGGAATCATTGTTATTTGATTTATGAGTGCTTGATAATTTGAATAATATATTATTTTAATTATGCAAGAAAATCTTTGCAATCAACCCCAAATAAGCATTAAAAATGTAAGTACCTATCTAATATAATTATTTTTACCTAGTATTCTTTAAAAATAATAGGTATGCAATATGTAAATAATTTATTTCCATAGGAAAAATGAGTTTAATCTAGTTATAATAGTTACTACAATATAAGCGTCAACATATTTTTATATTTGTACATAAGGAATTAAATAGTATTATGTTATGATTAAAAATTACTTTTACCAATATATTTTTTATTTGTAAAGTACTTATTTAATTTTAAACAAAACTAAAATTACGTATTGAAACTATTATGTAAGTTTAGTTTACACAAAATTTAAGTCAGTAAATTAATTTTTTTAATTTTTGAAATAGTTGTTTTATATTATAGGTATTGCATTAATACAGATTTACATAATAATTTTTTTAGAGTTATGTGAGTAATGATCACGGTTATCTACACAGGTTGGAGCTCACGCCTATGCTACCCGTGCACTGGTTATGTCGTGGTGGCGACTACGCGCAATTACAGCGCTAGGTGTACTTAGCCCTATTTTAACATATTATAGAAGATAGTGTTTATAGTTGTTTTTAACTTATATTTTGGAATTAAATTATTTTACGAACAAATTGTACATATGATTTTATTCTTAAAGATAATTCGTATGTTTGTGAAAAACATTTCAAAGAAGAAGATATCATAAAGTATTGGGAATCTGGTTCAGTGAAGGTATTATATAATAATATTTATTGTTTTTTTGTAAATTAATTCTATATATATTATGATACATACCCATATAATATGTTTTGTTTTTTAGGTACCATATACTAAGTGGAAGCTTAAAGAGGGAACAAAACCTTCAATTTTCCCTGGTCCTTCATACTTATCTAATTTTAAAAAACAACGGAAGTTGCCTGCTGTTCGTCATACCCCAATAAGTAAATCTAGTGATGAAAATGCTGTAGATTATACTAATAATTGTTCAACATAACTAAAATTATAAATTTATTAGATTAAATTGTTATCAATTTATTATCTTTATTCAGTGTCCAAGCTATCTACAACTCTTGAGTTGTAAACTTCAAATAAAAAAAACTGTGAACGGCCAAGTAGATGATAACTACAACTGTAATTCGTTCATTGTATTTTGTGATCTAAGTACTATTAAATATTATTGTTATTTAATTATTATAATATTAATATTATATTAATTTATATTTATATATTTTATTTGACAATGGTTAAATGTATAATCGTTGGTTGTACATCCGAGTACAAAAGTAACACCGATAAAGTGCACCAATTTGGTGCTCCTAAAGATTCGAAATTACGTAGTGAATGGCAGAGGTGTATTCCTAGAAAAGATTTTATTCTTAAAGATAATTCGTATGTTTGTGAAAAACATTTCAAAGAAGAAGATATAGAAACAACGGAAGTTGCCTGCTGTTCGTCATACCCCAATAAGTAAATCTAGTGATGAAAATGCTGTAGATTATACTAATAATTAATTGTTCAACAGAACAAGGATCTTGTCGTATTGAAGGTAAACTTTTAACAATAATATTGTATATATTATATAGGTATATAAAATCTACTTAAAAACTACCTAAATTTAAATAAAATAATAAATAATAATAATGATAGTGCATTGCACTCATCCTATTAGCAATAATTATTTTAACAATAATATTAAATTAAACATAATATGTAATATTCAAAACAGTTATAAGATGACATGTAGTAAACACATATAAATTAAAATGGACTTGAAATATAAAAATAATTTAATTAATTATTATTTTTAATTAATTTTGATTTTATATTTATGTTTTAGACAATTTGTATCATAAGTTATTTAACTTCCAATGTAGTCCATTGGTTAAATTACCTATGGCAGTAGAAAATACAGATATATGTTTTGTTATTTTTATTGCAAACTCTAATTCAGTACCCACTGTTGAAAGAAGTATACAAGTCAATAAGCAAAGTCAAGTGTCTTATGCTGTCAATGGTAAACTTATTGATATAACAGAACAAGGTATTGAAGTTGTGAAAAACATTGAAGATTTTTCAAATAATATTAAAAAGTTTGAATCAATAAGATTGTGTTATGGTAGTCCTCTAGCAAATACTTTTCCAAACTTCCCTAAAGACTTGTGCACTAAATCAAATAAAGGCTTTCTCCAGCACAGACAATGTCTTCTTACCATTCAAAATTGTTCAAAGGACACTTATTGTAACAAATGTAAATTATTGAAAAACGTGTTGGCATGTAGAGAAAAAAAAGGAAAGCTCTTGGTTCTAAAGAAATGTCAGAAATTTCTCCATCCAAAAAGCCTAGAATCATATAAATAAGAAAAAAATCATATGCATTGCAAAGAAAGGTAACAATTACTAAAAAGAAAATATGTGATTTGCAAAACGAGCTTAGTAAATCACATAAAGATATGGCTGAATATAATGAACAATTTATTCAAGACAAATTAAATGGAATGAATGAATCACAGAAAACTATGATCATGGAATGTTTTGCTGCTAGTAGAGTTAAAAACTCAAAATCAAGACGGTATAGTGAAAATTGGCTCATGTTATGTCTTTTATTTAACATATGATCCCCTTCAGCATACAAGTACTTACAAGCAAGGGCTCTACTTCCACTGCCTCATCCAAAAACTGTGTGTAAGCATTTGTCATTAATCAAGTCAACTTGTGGATTTGACAAAGATTTTTTAAATCTTTTACAAAAAAAAAGTGAGGGAATGCTCGAAAGAAGTAAACGTGGTGTATTGTTATTAGATGCTGTAAATTTACGAAAAAGTTTAGCTGTAAATTCATCAAGTTTGACCTATTTGGGCTTAAAAGACTATGGTGGTGAAGTAGAAAATAAAATTTGTCACAAAGAATATGCTGACCATGCCCTAGTGTTTATGTGGCAGTCTTTGGGATCAAATTTTAGTCAAACCATTGGTTGTTTTGCATCAAAAGGGGAAGTTAAAGGTATAGTTTTATTTTATATAATATATTTTGTAATTTATGTTGTATGATATTTAGTATTTTAGAAAATAGAATTTCAGATTAATTAAAAAGTATTATTATTATTATTATTAGGTGTAATGATAGCACAGCTTGTTTTAAAAGCAATATCGCTTCTGGAAAATATTGGGTTATATTATGTTGATGGTATAATATGTGATGGTGCTACTACAAACCGTCGTATGTGGACAGAGTTTGGAGTTGATGGGACAAAAAATAACTTAAAGAATTATTTCGAACACCCAATTGACCCAAGCCGCAAAGTCTATGTGTTATCTGATTTTGTACACTTGTTCACATGTGTCAGAAATCGCCTACATAATAATAAATATTTAAGGGTAACTTTCATTTGTTATCTATTACTTTAAATATTAACTATATTTTAGAGACCGAGATTATAGTGGTTCAAAAGATATATTAGATAAATATTTGATAAGGTTCTTGATATTAATTATTATTATTTTCCTTCTAAGTTGAAATAAATCATTATTATTTAATTTTGTTTAATAGCTTCATCCAGATTCAAAACAAATTGCCTGGGACTACTTTAAAGAAGTTTATAAAGAAGATATAATCTATCTATCTAAAGCATTTTACCGGAAAAATAAAACTCAACGTTGTTGGTTTTCATATGATATATTTTCCTAACATTTATTTTGTAGTATGTGTTTATGTTTTCCTTAAGAAGATAATGTGTTTACCAAAGGATTGCAACTTTGGACTCATGTTTATCAATTATTTGATAAACATGAAAATAGCAAAAATCATACAATATGTACAGATGCTTATCTACACCATGCAAATAACAAAAGTATAGACTATTTACTATTTTCACAACAAAAACATAAATTAAAGGAAGAAGTTAAAAGTAATAGGAAAATACTAGAAAGGATTATAGAGGTAGTAAAACTAATTGGGAAGAGAGGTTTAAGTTATTGAGCTGCCCAATATGAATCATCTTATTCTTTACACGATCCTACACTTGACCATGGTAACTTTTTAGAAATTCTACTTCTTTTAAAAAAATATGATGTGACATTAAATGAACATGTTGGTAAAATAACCAAAAGTGCTCAAGAAAAAGCTGCTCTCCATAATTCTACAAAAGTAAAAGGAAAAGGTTCATCTATAACGTTAATTTCAAAAATAACTGTTAATTTGATTATTAATTCTATAAGTGTTCTTATGAAAAGGTTAATTTCTTTTCAAATACAAGAAGCTGAAATGTATTCTGTGTAGCTGGATACTACACAGGATGTGTCTGTTCAAGATCAGTGTTCTATAATATTAAGATATGTGAATTCAAAAGCAGTAAATGAAAAACTAATTTCCATTGTGACAATGAAAGAATCGACAGGAAAAAGTTTCCATGAAATGCAAAATGCTGCAAGATGTACTGAACAGCAATGGACTTGATGTAAGAAAAATTCATTGGAAATGCCACAGATGAAGCAGCCAATATGCAAGGGAGATTTAATGGCTTTTCATCCTGGCTTTCAAAGTCTTCACCTGGTCACACTCATGTATGGTGTTACAATCATATTTTGAACTTAGTTATTATTGAAGCAACAAAATCACCACTTCAAGCTGCCTCTTTATTTGTGTTATTAAATGATGTTGATGTTTTTTTTAAAGAATCGTACAAGAGAATGAATGTATGGAAAAAAACAATTGGTGAGAAAGATTTAAGAAGACTTGTGACTATTAGAAATACTCGTTGGTGGTCTAAAGAGAAAGCTTTGCATCATATTTTTGTAGATCAAGGACATTTGTTTGTAGAAATGATTTTGGCTTTAGACACTATACAAACATTAGATTCTTTTATACCTGAAGATCGTGTAAAAGCAAAAATTCTGAAAGGATCATTTTTAGAATATCAAACTATTTTAACGGCATTTGCATGTATATGCATATTTTTGAAATTGTTGGTCCTCTCTCCAGGTATTTACAAACAAAAGGTATAGATTTAATAAAATCTCAAGAATTGGTTGATGGCTCTCTACAGCAAATGAAAAAATTACAAAGAAATATTCAGAGCGTGAAAAAACGAACTGATAGTTTTATTGAACAATTGAATAGTACATTTTAAGATTGTGATGTGGATGTATTCATTAAAATAAAGTTTCCTGAAGTAAGAAGTCCGTCTAAGAAAAAAATGTATGATGAAAAATCTTCAGATACGCCTATTCTAAATGCTGAGAAAAAGTTTGAAGTTAAGGTTTACAATGTTATATGAGATAACACAATTTCAAGCACGGAAAAAAAGTTTTCCTCTAATAAAATGCTATATACAGATTTATCTTATTTATCGCCAAATAATTTTAGAGACATATCGAATGAAAAATTACCTTCTAATTCATTAGTGGAGTTGTTAAAATATTTTGATAATTTTATAACAATTGAAAAGTTAAGAAATTAACTCTTAAGCTTTACAGGTAATTGGAAATATTTAAAAAAGTCTTTACCCGACAAATATATAGTTAATACAGACATACAGGATACAGGATGACGATAACAATGATGATGATGAAAGTGATGAAGAAAAGATTGAAAGTTTAAAAATGTGTAAATCATGTATGAATTGTTCAGTTTGTTGCTACAATGTTTTACTCAAGTATAATTTATATAGTAATGCATACTCAAACCTTGCTTTAGCCTACAAATATCTTCTTACATTACCATGTACTCAAGTAACACTAATGAATTAATTATTTTTAATACAAATATAATTTATTAATAATATGCAGTAATAACAATGTAAGTTTTGTTTTTTTAGGTAGCATGTGAAAGTTCTTTCTCAATTTTGAAGTACTTCAAATCACGGCTGAGAAAAACTCTAACGGAATCAAAATTAGAGGCATTTATGCTGATGAGTGTAGAGAAACATATTTTACTCGAAATTGATAACGATGACATTATTGATATTGTTAAAAATCACAGAAAATTATTAAGATCTAAACTAACTTATTAAAATGTTTGATTAAATATTAAGATATAGATAAAAAAATAAAGAATATTTAATTTATTACACTATCTTACACATTATAGTATTACAATATGTGTTATTATACCTAATGTTAATACTAATATAGTAATATAGGTAATTATAAATAACTTGTAAGTAATACATTATACTTTTTAGTCTATACTATACATAATGTACTAAAAATATTGAGAATCTTAAGCTGTTTTCTGAGAAAATTTAAAATTTTAAGAGGATGCATTTCTCATTGAATAAAACGTTGGTATATTTGAGTTATTACAATTTGTGATGACTAGAAATGGCAAGGGCCGGTCAAAATATAGATTTCCCAGGCTGAAATGTTGCCCCAGTCAGCCCCTGAACCAGATGTTTCTGTAGCAACTACTACACACAATATTGACACACAATATGAGTTATCAATAGATAATAATTCTAATGACAAAATATTGTCTTCTAGTGTTGAGAGTATATGTAAGTTAAACAGTTCAATTTTTATAATTCAAAATTACAAACATGATTTAACTATCTAACTTTTTATAATATATATACTAATCCAACTTTTAGCTATCATTGATGTGAATGTCGCAAACAGCAGTCAGTTTAGACCATGAAAAATTCTTTCCAATTTATTGACGATTTTATGCATAATACGGCATATGGTAGTGATGTAGAGTGTATTGTAAATTCAGTAAATAACACTAACAACTTTAATTTGAATGATGTTTATGGGAATCGAACAAACTAACTAATAATTAGGAAAAAAAGTCAAATTATGAGATGTTAATTACTATTTTTTCTGAAATAAAACGATACGTGTTTCACATAAAGCTATTATATAATGTATTACAATAAAATATTAATTTTAATATATGTCCTTAATTTTATAGATGAAATGGTTGCAAACGTTATTAATTTATGTATTTCAACTAACTCTTATGTAAAAAGAATTAATGCCAGAATTGACAAAATAGAAAAGCTTTTTGAATGTAATACAGCAGGTTATTACCGCAATTCTCAACAGATGTTCAATGAAGACTTTATCTCTCTTTTTCCAATGAAAGATATACAAGATATTAATGATGTTGATACAAAAATTAAAAATGATTCTAAATTTAAATGTCAAATGATATAGGTATATAGTATATATATGTTTGTTATATTGTTGTTATGTTTAACGATTAAATATGTAAACTGTATTATGTAAATTAGAAACATTTATTTAGAACGCCGAGCAAGTTTTATATTATTAGCCTTTTTATTTTTTAGTTTTCAAGACATTGCTAGAGAACATTTCAGAGGAACTGATATATGTTTTGAGAATCATGTTAAAGATTGGTTTAGGCACGGTACTCAATGTTTATCTAGGGAAAAAAACGGCAACAATAAATTAACAAAATTGTTTTAATCTATAATATTTTTTATTTTATATATCTATTATTTCATTATTAGTGCAATGCAAAGACTATTGCTTTATTATTCAACCTTGTATTTAATATTTTTGTATTACTGTTTTTTTCGTAAAGTACCTAATAGTTTATAGTATTAATTATGATCTTTATAGTTTATAATGCTCAAAGTATTTTCACAGTGATGTTTTTTATTTTATGTTTTACTATTATATTATTTAAATATCTGACTTAATATTTTTAAATAAACATTTTTTTATTATGAATTAATATTTTTTAATATCATAGAAAATAAAATTAAACCACCGAAAACATGTCAAAAAGAAATTTCAATCAGTCTATTCAAGAACAAATCCAAATGGCATCATCGTCAACCATTGTTCTAAAACCAAAACTCTGTAATATTAGTCCCGTAATTTCAAAAGGTAAATCTATAAGTATTCATCTCCATCAGTTGTTGGTGAACAGTCAGAAGATGTAGCTGATATTCCTTTAATTTGCAATATGGCTTATACAAATTTTACTGAATGTATCAATTTTTCTATTAAAGACGATGATGATAATAATAATAAAAAACCAAAACTTGTAGACAGTCTAAAAAAAAAAATTTCAATGTATCATGTATTTCACAATTTTGTAAATGAGTTATTGTTAATTTTAAGAGAAGAGGGATTGGATCTCTCAAAGGATGCAAAAGTTCTTTTAAATACACCAAAACATCACTTTCATAAATTTAAATCCAGGATCATATATTCACTTGGAATCAAAACTATGATGTTTCCAATACTGAAAACATTTATTTCTGATTTTTGTAATACATTTATAATAAAATTATACAGCCATTTGCCTTCTTGCTTCTAATGAGACCCCACTTAACTTATAATAATATAGCTACAACTTTAATAAAAAAATGTGTCTATGATTATTCAATTTTGTATGGATATGAATTTATAACGTATAATGTTCACAGTTTAATACATTTATCTCATTTTGTAAAACATCATGGACCACTAAATTCTTTCAGCGCATTTAAATTTGGAAATTATTTGCAGTTTGTTAAAAAAATCTTTAAAAATACAACATTTCCTCTTCAAGGTATAAATAACCGTATTATATAGAGAACTTCAAATACAATCAGTTATTCAGTTATAAATAATTTTTATCCTATTTTAAAAAATTAAATCCACAATTATGATACATTTTATTTATACAATCCATTTATAACTTATTATAAAATAATATAACCAATCAATTTGTAATATGCTCTATAAATTAAAAGAATGGTCATTTTATTTTAAGAGATAATAGTATTGTTGCTGTAAAAAAAATTTTAAAATATTCCAATGGTCAAATTGAGTTAGGACTTTAGGAGTAGTGAAATATAATAGTTATTCTGTAATGTCTAATACCCCTATTGAATCAAATATTATTGGAACATTTTATGTGAGTACAACAGATATTTCTGATCTACTTTTTGTTAAATTAAAATATATTAAGAATAAATGTTTTTTTTGTTACTATACCTTATGACAGGGCTGTTGTCATTAACTTATTACATATTACTATATTAGTAAGGTTTCATATTATACTTAATGTTATATTATTTTTTTATGTGATAAATAATTAAATACAATTATTTTAAATATTAAAATATGTCCGTCTTCATTAATGTAACTGATCGTATTATTTTGTTAAATTTTGTATTTATTTTATGTTCATAATAATAAACATCTTATTTTACTAACTGAAATAACACGGTTCTTTCATTTCTTTAATTAATATGTTAAGGTTAATACATTTTTTACGGTTTTTACAAATTATACTAATTGTGTTATAACCAATAACTATCGAATATTAAGGGTGATAACATTGTGTGAACATTTTGGTGCTGCTGAAGTGAGTCATATATATATATATGATATCACTATCCACTACTTAGGTACATATAGGTATAGGTACCTATTTTATAATTATGTAATAACTGGGCAAAAATTAGCTGGATTTTTGTAAATTGTGCTGCCCCCCTCTGTGTGATTATAAGGAGCATTCAATTTAAGCAGTGGGAATAATATTTTTGAATATAACATTGACCTCTAATGGAAGTTTTTTTGTGTCAACACATGGCTGTCATTATTTAATGCTATATGATTTCTATAGGTCGTCTATGAGTAGTTGGTATAATATGTCATAAGTCATGTTCTATGGTAGTCACATACCTATGTGATTACCTTGTGCAGTTTTTAAGTAGTTTATATAATGTACAATAGAAGGCTTTATTGATTTACTACAGTATAATATGAATAATAACAGTAACATTTTTAGGTATGTAAAAAATAAATAAAATTATCTATCTATACGAATTTATTTTATTAAATGCATTTGCTAAGTTTTAAGTTGGTCAGAATGTAACCAGTGAAAATTTAAAAGTATTGAACATTGTACCTACTTATTAATATTATGTAAAGATCCAATATATTAAAACAAGGTTATTTTGTTTTTATTGATCAATGAATCAGACAATAGTAGGTAATATGAATTAATATTTAAGTATTGTGTAAGTTATAAATATTACTGTAGGTATATTTTATAACTATAAGCTTACTAAAATTGTTAGCTTAACATCTAAAGCTAAAGCTAACTAACCAATTGACTCAAGAATGATTTAAAATAAAACCTGACCTACTAGTTCTATAACTCAATAGTTTTTACATAAGCATTGTTATTTATGCAAAAAATAACAATAACTTTTATTTTAAAAAAAATGGACGTCTGTGGAACTATGAGTCGGCAGTTTCAATTCAAATTGTACTTGCAATGAAATGTATAGTTTATAAATTAAAATACATATGGTTGTACATTTATTTATACATTTAAAAATTATTGGTTGTCTAAACTTAATTATTATGCTCTGTTTGGTTTATGATCGTAATATAAAAATAGGAAAAATAATTAATATCTATTATTGTCATGCGTTTATCATTTACCACTTTGAATAGTTCTTCTGCACACCGCTGCACAAACTACAGTCATAAATAAAATTATGTACGGGGATTGAATTGGAAAATTATTGTAATGAATAAAAATAGTTTTCTAATAAATGCATTAATACATTTTAGTTCAGCCCGACCCTTCTTTACCTACTAAACCATCTACAATATTGATCATTTGTTTAATGAGGTTTAAAAAGGTACCTATTATACATACTAAACCTAGTTTAAAGTGTTAGAAATTTCTATAATATTATGATTATGTTTAAATTTTAAATTGTTAACGTTGTTTTTCTTCTGCTGGTGAATTTTGAACAAGTTAATAAGTTAATTAATACTTGGTCAAACATGTCAAATAAGTTAAGGGTAAAAGGAAAGAATGTATGGATTGTGAAAGTATTTTTAACAATCATTATAAATTGAAACATGAAAGACAAGTACATAGTGGTAAAAAAAAATTAAAACAAAACATTATGGAGTACCATTTAAACTCATTAATGATTTTAGACTGTGAAAAAGACTTGATTGACAAAATGTATGTACATTTTGTTTTTCAAAAATCGAGTCAAAAATGGTCTTCTACTAAACAAAGAAGAATTGAAATTTGAAAATTCCAAAAAAAAAATCAGTAATTAAAGATTTTATGTTTTGTTATTTTGAAATTATATATAATTGAAAATGAAGTTGACAAGTTCCAAATTGTTCCTTTAGTAAATGTTCTTTAATCATTATTATAATATTAAGTAGGTACCCAAACTAATATTCAATAGGCAGTGGCGTAGCCAGGGGGTGGTTTTAGGGGTTCAAACCCCCCCCCCCTTGGCCTTAAAAAAAAAAAAAAAAAAAAATGTTTTTATTGTATGATTTTAATACTTTTATTTTTATTATTATTTAATATTATTTTAGTATTTTCTATGTACGGCTGTGGGACGCTATTCGGTGATCGTCGCGTGCTTATCGCACCGACGACCGAACGATCCCACATCTACTCAGAATTATATAAACATATGTATATGTCTATCGCGTGTATGTATGACCCGACGACAGCGACGGGTAATATTGTTCTATTTATACTTTTATCAATTTTATTATTCTTTTATACCATGTACTATCGTGCTGCTGAGAGACTGAGTCTTGATTATATTCTACTGTGATAGTGTCAAGTGTGGTTTGTTGGTCTGTAACTGTTAAATTCTTAACTGTTTAACGTTTGTTTAATACTAGTTATTACTAGTTAGTAGTTATTAAGGCCACTAATAAGTAATCGCTATGAATAATCTGAAAAGAAAAGCACTCAAGCAAGAACAAGGACAATCAAAAACTGTTTAACAGTTTTTTAAAAAAAAAATTCCTGAATCATTAGATGTAAGTATTTATAATTTTTTTTTTCTCATTGAAACAAAATTTAATATATTTACAATCTGTACATGTTATACAATAAGTAAATTGGATAAGATACATGAGTTTAAATTTCAAATACCTATATATAATTAATTTTTTTTTTTTTTGTAACTAATTCATAATTATATTCTAGGATACTCATTTAGTTGCTATTTCTAACAATACAAATGCTACAGTGATTAACGAAAATTCATCAGAATTGAATATTAATTTGAATACAAATGCAGATTGTTCAATTGTAAGATGTTTATAAATATTATATTATATTAGAACATAATGTTCTGTCATAGTTTAAAATATTAAATTACTTTTATATTTTTAGTCCACACCAGTATCAATAGTAAATATGGATGAATATAAAACAGCAAAGTCACTAAATGATATTGGTTTATTTGTTAATTGTTCTGAAAGGGTAAGTTGAATTAGTAAGTATTTAAGTAGTTAAATATTAAATCCTTACACAATATTATTTGATTTGTTTAAATTAATATGCAATTTTGAATACAATAGGTAATAACAATTAACTACTAGATAAAACTCATTTAATTAGATTTTAGATTTTGGGTGATCCATAATTCTGATAACTTAAGTAAAGCATTTTTCATTTAATTGTGTTTACACTGTTAAATGATTAGGGAATTGATATAATAATATACATTTATGATTTATATTAGTTTCCACTGTTTCCAGTAAGGTACACTGTATATATACTTTTTAAAATAAATTTCAGCTTCATTTAGCTTGTTTTAAATTCAGTTTGTAAATACGAGTAGGTACCTAGGGTATTTACCTTAGGATATACTTAGTTATATTTATTTTAGGAGTTGCATTTAGAAATGTAGAATGATTAGGTACACTCAATATTTATAAATTTGAAATATTTAATTATTAATAAGTTTGTTTGTTATTTAAGATTGAATCTATTAAACGAATTGAAATACTGCAATCATTGTGGATTCCTGAACAAAATTATAAATATCCAACAAACAATAAAAGAAATCTAAAATTCCAACACCATTGGCTTTACAAATGGACTTGGATTGCTTACTCAAAAATGTTTGATGGCGCATTATGTAAATATTGTGTAATTTTTAATGAACATGAAGGTGGTTCGGGTAGTCAAAAATTGGGTAAATTTGTTTTAACGCCGTTTTCAAATTGGAAAAACGCAATAGAAGAATTTAATAAACACAATAACAATAAATACCATAAAATGACATTATTAAAGTTTGATTGTTTAATGTCAGTGTCTAATAAAACTACTGATTCTATTTTAATACAACTGGATAAAAAATTGAAATCTGAGATAGAACAAAACCGTGCCAAATTAAAACCAATTATTGAAACTGTTATGTTTTGTGGCCGTCAAGGTCTACCTTTAGGGAAATGCAAGTTATATTAGTGCTGATATCCAAAACCAAATATTAACTTCTTGTTCAAATTTAATATTAAAACAAATTATTTCAAAAGTGAATGCTGCTAAATGTTTCACTGTATTAGCAGATGAAACTGCCGATATATCGGGAATTGAGCAATTTTCTCTGTGTGTACGTTATTTTGAATTTTCTTCAATGCAAATGAGAGAAGATTTCTTAACGTTTGTTCCTGTTATTGATGTTACAGGTATGGGTTTAGCAAACACACTTTTAAATACCCTTGATAAACTTGGTATTGATTTGAAATATTTAAGAGGCCAAGGTTTTGATGGTGCATCTACCAAGAGTAGATGCTTTAATGGTGTACAATCCCACGTTACCAAAAAATATCCACTTTCTCACTACATTCATTGCACCTCACATTGTTTAAATCTAGCAATATCCGACACATGTAACATTCAAAGTATACGAAACTGTACTGGTACCATACAAAAAGTATGTGTGTTTTATAAATACCCTAAACGACAAAATGTAATGTTAGATTCAATAAAACGTGTATGTCCTGAATCACAGATTACTAAACTAAAATTACTTTGTCCAACAAGATGGGTCGATCGGCATGACTCCATAATTACTTTTATGGAATTATTTGATGCAGTTATTGATGGATTATCAATTATTTCTACATGGCCAGACAGAGAATCGTCATCAGGAGCTTATCAACTTTTGTGTGCTATTAAGCAACCTGAATTTATTTTGGCAACACATCTGCTAGCAAAAGTATTTAGCATAAGTTTACCTCTTAGTAAACTTCTTCAAATGCAAAATATTGATTTGATTGAAGCCATGTCTCTGGCAGATAATGTATCTGATGTGTTAAAAAATATCAGAAATAATGCAGATGAGGATTTTAAGAAACTATTTTTGAAAGTGAAAGAAAAATGTATGTCACTTGATATTGAAATAACTTTACCTCGTTTAACAAACATACAAAAAAATCGATTTAATGTAAAAACTACTTGTCCAAATGAATACTATAAAATATCATTGTTTATTCCATTTTTAGATAATTTTATTAGTCAACTTCATGATAGGTTCATTGCACATAAATCTCTAATTACCAATTTTTGCTGTCCCTTACCAAACAATAATTTGCCAAATAGAGAAGAAAACATAAAAAGTTTGGCAGAAAAGTATAGTGAAGATCTTCAATGTAGTTCAGATTCAGTAATTGGAGAAGTATTGACATGGACACAAAAATTTGTTGGAACAGAAAAACCAAAAAATGCATTAGAAGCTCTTATAGCATGTAACCCACTCATTTTTCCATCTACTTATAAACTTCTCCAAATAATAGCTACACTTCCCGTAACTACAGCAAGCAGTGAAAGGTCATTTTCTACGTTAAAAAGACTTAAGACATACCTTAGAAATACTATTGGAGAAAACAGATTAAATAGTTTAGCACTACTAAATATTCATCGTGAAATTATTTTAACAACAGATGAAGTTCTTAATGACTTTGCAAAAGACACAAGAAAAATAAGATTGCTATAGCTTGTAATTTATAATGTGAAAAAATATATTAACTTTAATATAAATATTACAATTTAAATTTTTTTTTATTTTCTATTTTTATTTGTTTATAATAATAAGTCAATAAGTATGTACTACGTGTTTAATATTAACATAAATAAATATAATTATTATTCACCTTCAGTTAATAAAAAAAAAATGTATTACTAAATAAGCGTATATAAGCGTTAAAGCGTATAACTCGGTACATTTTAGCGCATTTAGTTTTACCACTCCTGAACAATATATTTTAGAGTTGAGCAAAAACAAAAGTCATTAACCCCCCCCCCCCCCTCGGGTAATTCCTGGCTACGCCACTGT
This sequence comes from Nasonovia ribisnigri, assembly GCA_027563435.1. Lineage (NCBI taxonomy): Eukaryota > Metazoa > Arthropoda > Insecta > Hemiptera > Aphididae > Nasonovia > Nasonovia ribisnigri. Next base: position 37,631 of record JANEHU010000026.1, read on the forward strand.
CAATAGGTATATAATAAAATTTTAAAACTATACAAAATCTTATTTGTTAGTTTTCTTTTACTCATATTAAACTATCATTGGTATTTTTAAAAGATCTTGATTCAGAAACAATTTTTCATAAAAATTACTTCATTTTTATTTGCAGATTCTATGTTTTTAATATTTTTTTAAAAATTAGTTTGAGTACATTATACCTATAACAACTTTATTAAGCGGACTGCCCACCTTGTGAGTTGCTAAAAGACACAGTATACAATATATTCAATATTGACATACATAGGATTGTTACAAAATTATAAAATTATAGTAGGTAAATAGTTACATAAATATAAATACAATTATTATAAAAAGATAAACTATCTACTAGGTACATACTTATTTTACCAATCCATAATTTTTTTTAATTTTATCTGTATTCTTTTGAAAGTGAACTTTACGCATTTACAAGACTTCAACTAGTACCTAAATCGTCATTCAAATTCTTTTTCCAAGAGGTCCATGTTATTTTGTGGTAATTAATTTAACTTATAAGCTCCTCTCATTCATAATCTAGACCTACCCTTTTAATATTACTCATATGCTTTTTATTAAATTTAATATGAAAAAAAAAAGAAATCGTTAGCGTTAGTTAGATGAAACAGTAGGTAAATTAAAATAAATATAACTGTCCATAAACCTTAAACCTAATTATATCTCGAATTTGCAATATTTGGTTGACTCTTAAATAGTTAATTTAAATTATTTTTTTTAGATCATAACACAAATTTTACTTAATTGACAAACATCTAATGTTTGTCAAATAATCACTCCCTCACCTCTATACCTCCACCACCCCTAGGTTTTTATCTTAAAACCGCCCTTGATCACAAATTATATAGTAGGTAATAATTTATATAGTAACAACATTGTTCTCACCGTTAGCATCAGAAGATAAAATCAAATCAAGCCGCTCTGATATCAAAAGTTGACTATGTGTGCTCCTTTATTAAGGTTGGCGCCTGCAGTCAAATATCCTCTGTGGAGCTCCATGTCTCCGTGTGCTGTAACATAAAAGACAGATTAGATACACTATACGGAATGACATAATATATGAATAAATTAATACAATGTAAAATAATGGAGGAGAAACCACCAATGATGACAATTAATGACGAACCGGAAGACTTATAGCTGAGTGAACTGTTGTGTACTTGTGTACCAAAACCAGCAGAGTAAAGTTATAATATTTGGTTAGAAAATGTAACAAACAAGTACACGCACCCCAAATCTTGCAAGACATATGTGATCGAGAAAATCCAACGATAAAATACCTTGTGATGAGATCGAAATGGATAAAATGTATTAAGTAGATGAGGGCTGCATTCAACCATGCTGTGAAAAATGTAGAAAAGGAAACCCTACTGAACGACGATCGACAAAACGTGGACGACATGAGAACGACGGCAGAAAAAAATTACAAATGAACGACGCAAGATGTAGGCATCTGATTAGTGCTTACTGCTTACAATCCGCCCACCTACAACGGAAGCAGTGCAGGCAACATCACGCTAACACAAGGCATCGGGCAGTTGGGTCCCTCCGAGTAACAGCAAAATTTATCTCGTGGAATATAAGCAGAGTGGTAATATGACGGTTACCTTTTGGTGGTGTTGCTCAACAAGTCGAGATATATTTTCGTTTTGCGCCGAGGAGCGTAGCGACGAGTGCCGCTAGCATGGCGTCACTGACGTGTATCACTGTAAATTATTTCTTATCGGTGTAACTGCTGGTATACTGTTATGGACTTGTGGTTAGGTGGTTTTACTTCCTCATCATCTATAATTTCTTATCACGGGACCCAATTCTTATCAAGGGACCCAACTGTACCCATCCCGCTAACACACTGCGAGTTCACCCTTGGAAGACGCACCCGGGAACGGAATCACATTCAAATGTTAATGAAATAATGAAATATCTTTTTAATTTACAATTACCTTAATATATGAAATGTAACCATTTTTTTTTGAACCAGGCTCCTTTTTAGACTTTAAAGCTTGTACGTTTATGTACTTATACATTTGCATATGAGTATATTTCATTAACACTCAACAAATTTGAGTGTAACCATATATTTCGGTATAAAACGATCGTTCAAGAAAACACATGCGTATGGTGTGTCGTATAATATCGTGCTTAGACTTACCGTGAACACAGACATATGAATCATATGTCATGAATAGATCATAGATCATGAATTCCCTGGGAGAACGCAGTTATTAGCATAAATATGCGATGAGTACAAAAATTCTACTTAAAATACCAATAATAAATTATGATTTATATGTAATTTACAATGTCTGGGAAGACCATGACCCTCATAGTTGGTAAGTTGTATTCCAGTTCCAGCACTCTTACCTACATGGCCGCAGCATCTAATTAAAACACAAATATTTTAATTCAATTAAAATAATAATAATGAAATTTATTTTTTCATTTATATGGTTCGTACCATAAGGTTTTTTTATTTGTACAATGCAAAAAAGTCACCATAATTATAAATGTTGACTTCTAAAATTCTGATAAAGGTTTATTAGATATTAAAAAATGTAATGAAAGAACTGACCTTACTTTCCGGGACTCAACTTATCTAATAGGTACCTTTTTTTTTTCTGCGACCTAATTAACTGAGAAAATATCATTTGGGACCAGTGCCGGATTTAAGTCTGAGGAGGCCAGAGTGCAACTGTCAATTGAAGGCAGCTTAAATAAAAATATCACGTGTCAAATAAATAAATAAAAAACACTAATTAAATATTTAAATAAATATGTAGATGGGTAAATTATGAAATTATACATTAAATGCACTATTCACATGGTTTAAAAATAAATCAAATATTATATATTATTAAATATTTTATAAATTGTCACATTCCACAATTGACACATAGTTAATCTGATTAGGTTAAAACCAACTAATTCTACACAATAGAACACAATAGTACCTAAATATCAAACTACAACAAAACTAAAAAAAAAAAAAGGGGGGTCAAGTGGATGTCGCTCTGCTGTACAGTAAGTTAAAAGTAGATCACTGTATAATGGATGGTATTAAATTTGAATTCAATGATATATCATTGTATACGAAAAACGATTCTGAGCGAGGACGGTATGTCAGTCTAGGATATTTGAAATTATATTGATATTGTTATTTTACAGTAGCTGCTAAGTTGAATTAATATTATTCATATTATTTAATTATTAACATAAAATTATCAGTGATGCTAGAAAAATATTATAATATATACTTGTACTCGTTAAAATTGATTTTAATATGTAATTTCGTCTAAATTGGAATTTAAAATGTCTATAAAAAATAACTGTGTTTATATATTTTTAGATTTTTTGATTACAGTATGTACTATTTATTAGAATCTTTATTTTAAATTTTCAATCCTTAGTTATAAAAACTGACCATTTTATAATTGTTTAATTACAATAATTTATAATTTTTGAGATTTTGATGTATTTGGTCAAAATTCGAACTTTAAATGCTTTATAAAAAAAAATTGTGCCTATGTATTTTTAATATTTTTCAACTGATATTGTATTAATATATAGGAGCCTTGTATTAAATTTTTACACTTTTTGGCCCAACAGATAAAATTTTATTGATATTTATTGAAAAAAAAACTAAAAAAATTGAAAACTGAAAATGTCCGTAAACAGCTCAAAATGATTCAAAATATATTCAAAATTAGATGGTGTATAGAAAATGCTTATATAAACATTCAGTGAAATTTTCATGCATCTACAGTTATTCATTTTTGAATTGCAACAAAATAAGAAAATCGCTACATGAGAAATCGAGTGAATATCTAATCTTGTAAAAATTTAAACTTAAAATGCTCATAAAAATTTATTATGACTTGCTTATAAACTTTTTTTTATTGATAAAATTAGGCAAACTTATGAGGAATCTTGTATTACATTTTCAAACCTTAGATATAAAAAGAAAAATTTTTATGAATTTCTAACTCAAAATAAATTGCACATTTTCATCATTTTTACGTATTTTGTCAAAATTTGAACTTTGATTACCTATAAAAAAAAATTGTGACTACGGATTTTTAATATTTTTCATCTGCCCTTGAAACTATATATTAGAAGCCTACTATTAAATTTTCAAGATTTTTTACCCAACAAATAAAATTTTATTGACATTTATAGAAAAAAAAACTAAAAAAATTGGAAACTGAAAATGTCCGTTAACAGCTCAAAATAAGTCAGAATATTTTGAAAATGCTATGGTGTGTAGAAAATGCTTATATAAACATTCGGTCAAAATTTCATGTCTCTACGGTCATTTCTTTTAGAGTTATACCAAAAACCAAAATCGATTTTGTCGAAAATTGGTTTTCCGTAAAAATTCCCGTTTTTCCCATAATTTTTCATTTGTTTTTCCAGGTGCTCATGAAAACTACTGGGAAATTTTGACTTTTGACCCCCCAAAGTACCAACTAGATTCACTTTCCTATCAGAAAAGGCACTATTGAAGAAAATCTAAGCACTTTTACTGTCCCAAAACGTGATGACAGACACAAAAAAAAATAAAAAAAATAAAAAAAATAAAAAAAAAACACACATCATTGTAAAATCAATACATTGATCGCTCCGCTCAGAATCTAAAATGAAAAAACCAAGTGTAGTAGAAAGTTGTCAAAACTTAAATTGATGATTTTTTTTTTTACTCGACATGTTTCATTTATCATTATTAATTAGATTCTTAGTTATTACAGAATATTTTGAATTTTAATCTTTTTTTATAGCACACATCTTTTGAACTTTAATTGTATATTTAGGTATACTTTAACATGGTAATGAATAATAAATCATAGTTTATATTTCATTAATATTCAAAAAAATCAAAAAGAACGTACATTTGTATTTGTTGGACCACATTTTGTCTACGGAGTTTGGTCTCTTGATCTCTAATCTTCATGGTGTAAACACATTACTTATTAGTTGATTGAAAATATTACTCCAGGCAAGTTCACCACAAGATCGCGTTGACTACCCGTTAGAAGAGCAAAAATACGCATAGCCTTTATTCTTTAATGAAAAATAATAGTAAAACACAATAAATTACTACTGTATTCACTAAAATATTATGTAAATAATAATTTTTTAACTATAATAAAAAAAAGTAGCGGTAAGTGGATGTCGTTCTACTTTACAGTACGTGCGTAAGTGGCCTGACAGGCACGTAGCCAGAAAATTTCTACTAGGGGGGCCAATAATGTTTGGCCCTTTTATTATTTTCTATAATTTTTCTTTATGAAATTCTTGTAGGGGGTATGCAATACAAAGAATCTTATTAATTTAAATAATTTACCTTTTGTTGGTAATTGGTTAAATTTTTTTTTTTCACAACAAGTTATACCTATTACTTACCTATTTAAGAATTACAAAAATAGAAAGTACCTGATAACAAAAAAAAAAAATAAATATAGAATTACCTACATCTTCACTTATGGGATACATTTTTCATGCTATGAATTTCTCTTGTATCGATTTTTTACTTTTTTGTAATTAAAAAACGAATAGCTGACTGTAGATACTTATAATTTACATCATATGTTTAATTTACCAATTTCTATATACTTTCTAAAATTTTTATAGAAGGCAATGTAAAAATATATGTCGCCTCACACATTGTTACCATATCAGCTTAAAATTATTAAAAATACATAGGCAAGATTTTTTTAATAAGCTTTTAAAGTTCAAATGTTGACAAAATTTACAAACTATTTTGTTGTTAAAAAATTATAAAATATTCAAATTTTATAGCTAATGATTCAAAATGTATAACAAGGTTGCACGTAGGTAGTTCATTCTGTAACCAAAAAATATAAAAATTTAGACTTAGTTAAATATTAAATACCTAACCTGGTTTTATTTATTATGATTTTTTTAATTTAACTGCAATTTTAATTATTTTTAATTATTTTTCACAATTTTTATTTACATTTAAGATTATTTAACTTAATAATATATACAATAAAAGTAACAACTACTGACGTAGAAAGAAGTTTCTCCCGATACAAAAGTTTGTTGTGCGTTAACAGACGACCATTCGATTTTGAAAACTTAAAAAATCATTTATTGTGCAATTCAATAATGTAAGCAATATTCATATTTAGTTTTTATTATTATTATATTATAATTAATAAATAAATTAATTTATTATTATTATTATTATATTTGATTTTAATGATTATAATTAAATTTGTTCGTTGCAATTTTTAATATATTTTTATGTAATAATGCAATCAATTTAGTGAGTTCTTTAATACAACAACGTCACTGCCCTATTTATTACTATAACAGTAATATTATAAAATATGTACAATATGTTTAACAAACACTTCAGCCTATTAGCGTTAGCCAAGAGACACCGCGACGAAGTTGACTAAGAATTCTCTCAACGATGTTCTTCTTTTTAGTTTTTTCATATTTTGAAAATTATCATGGAACATCATACAACTTTTTTATTTCGAATATTGTTAGTATTCATTGTCATAGTTTGTAAAAAAGTAAGTCATCGTAAAAAAAAATATATAGGTAATTGCATTTTAGTAAATTCTAGGTAAATTTTTGAAACACATTGTTTTTAAAACCCGATATGAGGTTACCAGTATCACTTATCTCATTAAATCATATAACTTATTTTTCTCGGTTTAATTTGGATTAAATTACGTGATATTTTCGTAAATTATATACAACAATAAGGGAATTAACTCGTACAACATATGCGATATACCTCTTAATAGCTACGGAATCAATTCTACGGTATCGGTCCGGTAAACAGGTATTTATTATTTGGGAATGAACTCATATGCAACCTTGCTTTTTAATGTGACTTTAAAAAAAATACTGAATATAGATGAAATACATACAAGTCTGGTAATTCCTACAGCTGACTAGTAGTATAATAAATTACCTATATAATTATAGAAGTAATATAATATTCTTAAAAAAATAGATCGACATTCAATGATAATTATCATTTATCATTATACACATAATCAGTGGCGTGGTGAACGACGTTTACCTAATGCAATTGCTTAGCACTAAAAATTCAAAATTTGTATACAGATAATTATACCTTTATAGGGGTCATTGTATAAATAATTTGCTTAGGGTTTGAAAGATGTTCGCCACGCCACTGCACATAATCCATTGCAGTATTCTACTTAACAAACGAGGTATACTCGACGACTAGGTACTATACATACAGCAGAGCAACTTCCACGGTTAAGTCATTTGAAAAATTATCTACCCGTAAAGTTTTGTATTATTAGTAGTTAACTTGAATTGTATCTATCTACACTAAATTTAATTTTGAACGTGATTTATTTTATAATTTAATTATAGCGTTATAGCATTATCATCGCTTGGCTAAAATTATTTGACTTCTAGGCTCTAGTGTCTTCGACAGAAGTATGTCATATAGATAAAAGTATAAAACCACAAGTAATTAACGGATTATAAGAAAACAATTTTGTGATCGTAAATCACTATTTACATTTAGTTATCACAGAAGCATAATTCGCCTTTTCAGATTAATCTAAATTCTAATTACATCGTGTACACTCTAATCAAAAATTATACATATAGATATCTATTCAACCTATTTACACAAAAAATTATTATAACGAAAATCATTTACTTATAAAACGAAATAAAATCATAAAAGATATATTATTTTAAAACTTGTTGCCAATTATCAATAATCAATTGATAATTGATATATTAAATATTTTAGTTATATAGCAAAATAATTGGGATAGTCTTACATGCATACTGCATAATATGTACCATTGTGTTTAATATAAGGACCTGAGGTAAAATGCGTTTATTTTCAATGGTTAGGAAATAAAATAAAGACTATTGTTTGTTTAATTGCAATTAAAATGTATTGTTTTATATGATTTTCTAAACATGTTGAAATAGTAACATATCTAATACACGTGTCAAATATTATATGTTTTTATCAAACATAAAGAAGAAAAAAGAAGTAATAATAAGATAAGATAAGCCTAATTATGTGGATCAGTTGCTATTTGGAATACATTTTTAAATTAGTATAAAATCTAAATAATCACTATTAAATGATTATTATATGTTTGTCTGCTATTCTCGACATTCGTCATTCGAATCGTGTTGGTATAATTACCTATTCAAGTTTTAAAAATTTTCATGTAAGTATAAATTTTTTATTTTTTTATTTAATTATTATTTTACATAACAATATGGGTGTTTAATACAGCTAATATAATTATTATTATAATATTATTCTTTTGTTAATAGTTTCTATTTTTAATCGTGCCATAAGTTTGATTTTAATTTTAACTTAAGTGACATATCAGCCCTTATTATAGATCCTAAATCTAACAATGAATTGCCAATGATCGTAAAGAAGTCGACGACATTGAAATGTTGTAATATTTATTTATTGTTAAAATTATGTAATATATTAAAATTGTATAATATTACAGTATAAATTGTATAAAGTCAATAATGATAATTGTATAGTACCTAAATATGTTTTACTACCTAGCTATAACCATATAAACATATATAATATGTATGTATCATACCGAAGTATGAACTAAATTCTTAAGCTTAATTTAAAGGTTTAAAGTAAATTTATCATAATATAGTCATTATACACTTAGGTGTCTATACATAATCTGTAATAATAATATGTCAATTCCAAATATTCCAAATCTTCCAAATCTTATTTTACAAAGTAAAAGGATTACCTACCGCTTAAAATCTTTTATAGTCATCTCTAAAATAATTTTTATTTGAAGTTAAGAATAGAAGGTGCCTACTTTGTAGATACTAAAGGTAGTTAGATAATACATAATTCCTTGATAGGTACCTAACTAAATATTAGCTTTCAATGCTCACCTACCAAAATATAATAATAAATTATTATTTTTAAATTCCTGTAATTATTATTTTAGGTTTTATTTATTAAAATAATAGAATATATAATAACATCATATTTGAATTCATCAATTGTTTTGTTACCTATAACTTATCTGTAAAAAAATAATCGTTAATCATGTGTGCATATTATTTTTTAATAACACACTGTACACTAGGTACTATACTGTACTACTGTACAACTCCTAATATTATAAATTATAATACATCATAAATACGAAATTCGTAGAAGCAGTAAGTGAACTTATTAATTAAAAATAAATTGTGTACATTTATCTACTAACATTTAATTGCATTTTCATTGATATGGGTAATAGTTATTTAAATGATTAATTGATTTTGTTGTACATGAGAAAATAAGCTTTGGTACTGGTAAACAACTTTAAATGTATTCATAATATTGCTAATCCAAGATATATATATATATAAAGTAAAATCAAAACGTACTCAACTGTAGATAAATCGATAGGACACCAATTACATTGCTCAACGTAATTTTTCTGTTTGATAGAAAAACATAATTACATACTATAAAATATCATCAATTTTTATTTACAATTAAGTACAATTATCATGGTCTAATGTGATAATCATAGGTACATTATAAAAATAGGTTTTTGAATGCAATTATAAATAAAAAATAAATAGGTATAATAAGTATTTACTTTATATAAATCACATCTGGATTTATAAGAGGTTTATTTAATTACCAGATCATTTTGTATTTAATTTTACAGTTTCATTACGAGGGCGTCCAAAAGTCACCTTGATCACTTAAATTGTATAATTTTTTTCTTATTGTAACAAAACTACCTTGTGATTAGTAAACGTTTTACCTCTTACGATTATTACCATTCCAACTGTGTTATAATATAATATCATTGCTAAACGAATATCTCGGCTTCGCCCGTGTGCAGTTAATTTTTGTGGTAAATCCTATTCAGTATATACGTTATCGAGGTGTGTCTCGGTTTGAGTAGGTATATCTCAGTTTTAGTGTGTATCTCAGTCCAAGGGCAAACCGGCGTCAGTGTATTTAGCTTTGTGAAATAGTTCGACTTAGATGGACAACCGCAAGTCGTGGATTCGATTTAACACTTGGTATATTTGCTAACGTGGTTGAAACTCTGAGTCTCTAATCTTTTCTGACATATCTAAAAATAGTCTCTGATATTTTCGTCCAATTTAACTAAGTAGATTTTAAGTATACAATCTGCACACATACAATTGGTTTTAAGATATATTTTCTTTGTTCGAGGTAATAAGCGTGACAATTTGATACATGCCTGTACCTGATCTGCCCGAGTGATCAATGGCAAAAATGTATATAAAAACAAAATAATAATAATTTTTACTATTATTATTATAATCTGTAACCAATGTCAATTATTTATAAACAAACAAAAGTTTCCTGCAATGTGAATCTCAAGATCCCTGTCAGAGTGTCAGACCTCTTTAAAATTCGACTATAAGAAAACATTTTCTTATTGCACGTCTAGATCATTAGAGGAACCAATATTCCAAATTTAAAGTTCGTACATTTTGTAGTTTTTGAAAGAAAATGTTTAAAAAAAAAATAAGTAGCCAAGATTGAAAATTTAATTATTTATGAGTATATGTATATTCTATATCGTATATGAATATCTCAGTTAAACAAATTATTTCTATTAGTTAATTTACATAAAAGTTTACATTAGGCAGTTTTTATAAATGTTTTATTGTCGTTGAGACATGCAGTTATAAAGATTTAATGATTTCTTTGATCTTTTACACTTTCATAGTTGGTAAGAAACATTTCAAACATTTGGCGGTTTATACTTTTATCGTAATATTACATAGACACCGTTACCTAATCATAATGATTTCGTCAAACAATTAACAATATTAATGTTATCATTGTTCTTGACCTTTCAAATAAGCTACATTACAGACGTAAGAAATGGAAAATAAAGTGATTTTTTTCATGCACACATCATAGTATGCTTGACGTAAAGTGGGTCGAAATATAGTCACGTAGTGTTGTTAATGTCAATAACAGTTAATCCCTAAATTAATAATTATCGCATTTAAAAATTATGTGATAATGGCAATAATATATTATGTACCTACTTCAAGTATGGATCAAAATATTAATCGTGCCATCGTTCAACTATCAGGAATCATTATGTTCCCCTACTGCCCGGACTGAAACATCGAACTCGTATCAATAATGGCACTTAATTAATTTGTCGTATCACTGAATCAGGATCGTTAGACACAATTATTATACCATTCGAACATTATTTGATACCGTACAGTTGAGTTATAGTCACTATTGCAATACTTTACTGGACGACTTCGGTTGTGCACAACATTTCATTTGGAAACGACAACACAGACTTGGCAATTATTGTTAGTATATTTTTTAATTTTCTTTTTTACTGAAACTAAATAATTTCTATTTTATGTACTCACAATAAAAATTATTTTTTCAATCATATATTAAAATCTAAATGCATAACATGATGTTCACTTGTGTTCAGCAAAGTTTTCCAGATACGATTTTTTATTTATACTTAACAATAACTATTATTTTAGCGTAGTAATAATACGATTAATAATAATAATTTACATAATTTTCTATTGATCACTCACTCTGCTCGTCTTATTAATACTATTTTATCATTTTGGATTTAAAAACAGCGATATTATGTTTACCAATTTTTTAATTTGAGTTGTAAAAGTATATTTGTTTTACATCTAATATACCTACTAACTCATGAATGTTTATTCGATTTGTTTATTTATTGTAATTAAATATAAGTGGGTAGGTATTATATTATTAACGCATGACATTATTATTTTTTAGATATGATCTTTGAAATCAAAACACAATGTCAGGCCTACAAAATCGTAGTTCTCAGTTACTTAAGTACACAAGACTTTTCAATAATGGCAGTGTCACACGGTTAACTTCAAGTACTGCTAAATCATCTGCTGAAGTGATTCAACGAGAGAAAAAAGTGTCTGCAAACAATTATGATCCTAGCCCAGTGGTTATCTCTAGAGGAGAAGGTTATTAATTATTCGTATTATTGAATAAACAAATTCCAATCGAGATTAAAATTTCAAAATAACTTATATTATTCTTTTTTGTTGTATATTGTAAACATATAAACATAATTTATTCATTGTTGTTAATAGGTACATTATTATATTAAACATTTTCAGGGATTTTTATGTGGGACGTTGAAGGAAAAAAATATTACGATTTTGTGGGAGGATTTGCCACACTCAATCAGGGTCACTGTCATCCAAAAATTATTAAGGCCATGACAGATCAATTAAACAAACTTCATCACACGTCAAGAGCTATATTTCACGATGCGCTGTATGAACTTAATGAGTTCTTGACTAAACAATTTGATTATGAAAAAGTTTTGAACATGAATACTGGTAAAATACATTTTTTTTTGAGATGCATTTTGTATTATGTAAATATTATATTGTAATAGAACATTTTACAACTGTAATTACTAAATCGATATCGATGATCAATTACCTATATACACTTTTGCTTATTTAATTAATTGTTTTATATTTATTTAAGGGGTTGAGGGAGGAGAGTCTAGTGTCAAGATTGCTAGAAAATGGGGATATAGAGTGAAAAAAATTCCACAAAATCAAGCGCAAGTTGTATTTGCCCATGGTAACTTTTGGGGAAGAACAATCGCTGCCATTTCTGCATCCACAGATCCAACTTCCTTCGATGAATTTGGACCTCATGTTCCTGGTTATCAAATAGTGCCTTATGATGATTTGGGAAAATTAGAGGTGAATATGAAACAAAATTAATTTTAAATAAAATGTTGTTTTTTTAGATTTTGATAATTTTATTTTAAAATAACCCCGAAATATTATTTACGTACTACTATTTTCGTTGGCTCAATTTATAAAAGTAATTTTGAAAAAAATATCTTACGTAATCTTAAAGTTTATTTATATAATATTTATTTTTCATTATTTATTTTTAATTAACTTGTTATAAAAATATTGTAATATCTAAGACATAATTATAATAGGAAAATTGAGTAACCTATAGTTGTTACAAATAAAATTTTTAATACTTAAAATATTTTATTGATTTAATGATTATATTTTAGTGCATTTGATTTGTCTTTATTCGTAACTTGATTTTACTCTTAAGATGATGTCAGTGCACAGTTCATTTTTTTTCTCTGGTTCACGCGCAACATATTATACAAATTAAATTTACGCAAAATCATTTTTTTTTTTTTTTATGTTTTTCAGTAATATTGTTGAGTAAAATAGTGCAATAGATGATTTGACTCGAACATTACTCGAAAATCATATATATAAAAAAAAAAAAATGATTTTACGTAAATGCATTTTATCCATGTTACAATGTTACACATAGATCTGAAAGAGAAAACAAATATTGCACAAATATAATCTTAATCATTATTTTTCCAAAGCATTTTATTATTGTTATTTTTTAATACTGCAGGTCTGATACCAGTTAATCATTTATGCTATTGACCTATTTGGCTTAACTCATGATTTGAATTATGAATTTTCTTATAGCAAGCATTGAGAAACCCTAACGTGTGCGCATTCATGGTGGAACCATTACAAGGCGAAGCAGGAGCAGTGGTACCTACTCTAGGCTACTTGAAAGGAGTTCGTGAACTTTGCACGAAATACAACGTTCTTTGGATCGACGATGAAGTACAAGCTGGCTTGGGTAGAACCGGAAAAATGTTAGCAGTCGATTATGAAAACGTCAAACCTGATCTGTTGATCTTAGGTAAAGCACTGTCCGGTGGAGTCTACCCGGTGAGTATAAATGAAAAACATTAAGTCGTACCTGTTTTCGAACACCTATATAAAATCAAATTGATTCACATACTCTAGATTTCTGCGGTCTTGGGTAACAGTGAAGTAATGGATGTTCTTACTCCTGGTACACACGGATCGACATATGGTGGAAATGCGTTAGCATGTAAAGTCGCGCTGGCTTCACTAGACGTAATCATAAGCGAAGGCTTGGTAGAAAACGCATTCAAGATGGGTGAGATCTTCAGGTCCGAGCTCACTGCTCGTTTGAACAAAGACAAAGTAATTCAAGTCAGAGGAAGAGGCTTGCTAAATGCTATCGTATTAAACACAAGTATGTTTTCATTAAATGCATATTTTAAAAAACATAATTAAAAATATGAAAAAAAACCAGTTTGATTCGTGTATTAGGTTGGCATAATATTTTTTATTTATTATTGCAATATTTCTCTATATAAATATTTATTTATTTTTCGCAATAAGCGAATAATATTTCGTTACATTTGCTTATTTATAATAAACCTATATAATATTATTTAAGTATTGTATACGTATGATGCCATGTTATGACATACTCGTATGTAATACGTGCACAAGGTAAACTAATTAACTATTTTATGTACTTTACGCATGAAGTAATAATTATTTTTAAACAAAAAAAAATCTTATAATTTTATCATTAATTGTTTACTACTTACTTTTAATAATCAATAACTGCATATGAGTTCGAAGTATAATTTAGCACCCTAAATTGTCAATCAATACACGAGTATCATGTTCAGCTCTAAATAATCAATATAAATTACAATTATTTTTGAAGACTAAAATTTCTCGTTTTGTGATAACAAATGACAATAATGTTTTAATTTGTATTACATTTTCAGACGGCGTATCCAATGTCTACAAATTAAACAATGAACTGAAATCAAATGGAATGATTTCCAAGCCTATTGGATCAGGTGCATTGAGATTTTCGCCACCATTAATAATTACAGAAACACAATTACGCGAAGGAATTGACATAATTGTAAACACTATAAATGATTTTAAAAATTAAATAATTATTTAAAATCATTATCAAGATAAAAACAGTTTATATATAAAAACAAAAATCATTACTTTTCATAAATTAATTCGTTCATTACATTTAAACGTAATAGTATTATAATTAATACTATTTTATAAGTTATAATATAAGAACTGAAGGGTTGTAATTCATAGATATTTTATCTATATCATTAAACGCATTATTATAATTACGTTTTGTTGTATGTTATTTTTTTAGCAACGATGTATTATACCTTTATTATACCTACAGGTAGTATGATATCAAATATTATGATTTCATTTTTACAAATCAGTGTTTGTTAAAATTTTGTTAAATTCAAAAAATGATTTTTTGTAAATAGTATCAGTAATCTACCTAGAGACAATATCTAGCTATACTTGATGCAAAATTAAAATTACTTTTTTTTTAAAACTGGGACATTTCTTAAAAAAATAATAAGTATATTGTTGAATTATTATCTGCTGAAAATATAAAATTAAAAATAATAGGATACCTAAAATAAAAATGAAATATATTATTCATAAACAGATTGTAATATAATATTACTAAATACATTTTATGAAATAATTAAATTTCAACTATTAAAATTAATTTATCTATTATTTGTACGGTAGGTTGAGTTATTTTTTTTTTCCGAAAACATTGAATTTGCTATAATATATTTATATCTATTTATATAATTTATTATTGTCATTAAATTTTAAATTAATACTGACTTATCGTAGAACAGTGCGAATAGGTTCATGGTATCAATAGGCAATAGTTTAAAATTAATCTATTTTTTTTGAAAATATCATTGTTTATATAAAATATAATAATTTACGTAAAAGTTTCAAACCTTCAGAAATATTATTTTGGAATTATTTTTGCCCATATTACTAGTACCTATATTTAATAACATTTGTTTGATATTTTTATAGTTATAGTAATTTATTTTACTAATAGTAATACCTACGGTAGGTTGAATTAATTTGGTAAATTAGAAAATTGGTACTTTAGAGTTTAGGGGACCATAAGTAAATTTTTCAAAATATTCAGGTAGAAGAAAAAAAAATGAGAAGAAACGACAATTTTTTGGTGAAATTAATTTTTGACAGTAAATAAATTTTGTTTTATGGAGTAACTCAAAAACAAATATTTGAAAAAATATGGTTCCTAATACAAAATTCCTTATAAGTTTTTATAATAGCAGTTGATAAAATATTAAAGATACAAATGCACGATTTATTTTATATATAAATGAACAAAAAACTTGGTACTTAATTAAAGTAAAAATGTTAAAATAATCATAAAATACAATACTATTAACTATACAGAAACTGTGCTAGTAACTCTTTTGAAAGTTGATTAAACTGAGATAGGTGGTGTGGCAGTAAAATACGTGTGTATCATAGTAAAAGATGATATTCAGTTCTAAAAATGCGTGTCATTCCTCTTACCAAGTTAAATATTATTCTTTTCAATCAGTTTTTTTTTCTATCATTAACTAGACCAGGTTAACATTGCTGATTGTTTTATTTGCATTTATCTTAGGTTATAATATTGTCGTATGGTGATCAAGGATTTTTTTTGAGTTGCCTATCCATATGTTATAAGGAGTAATTTTAGATTGCTTAATATTTTGAAGTTATTACTTATTAGAAGTTATTATTGTGTTGGATAACCTATATGCCACTTGGGTTTATGTTTGATTGAAACATTTTAAATTATACTTCTATTATTTAATGACTGTAGTTTACAAATAACTCGAGATACGCGCATGACAAATATGATAGCTGAAAATATTCCAACGAAGTTCTCATTTAAAATAGGCAACGAATAAATACTTGAAATTTTCACCAAATGTTTATAGTGTTTGTACATATAAGTATTCTATATACATTATAAAATATCCATAGTATTTTGAGCTTAATAGAGACATTTCGTTTTTATACAAATGCCGATAAAATAAATGTATCACTTGAATGTATTTTATATAGGTTAGGTTAAAAAAATATTGAAAAAAATAGTCTCAAATTTTTTTTATAAACGTTCAAATGTTAGAATTTAGAAAAAGTTCGTCAAAATCTTGAAAATCTTGAAAATATGAAAATTATTTTTTTGTTTAAAATGTCTCAAACATTCATAATATCTATAAGATTTGAAAATATAATAAAATGTTTCTCATTTTAATTTTTAATTAGGTACTGTAATAAATGTAAAAATACTAATTTATGTGTAATATAAATATTTATGTATATTATTATTTTTTATTAATAATTAGATGGCCGGTAAGTACTAATTTGAATTAATATTATTAAATTACAACAAAATAACTAGAACCGTTATTCTTGGTTATTTAATATGTAATTTCGTCCAAATTTGATCATAAAATAAATATAAAAAAAACTCTGGGTTTATATTTTTGAGATAAAATGGTTAAAGAATACCTTCTTACGTGAAACCTTGTTTAAATTTTCACTTCTTAGCTATAAAAGTGGAATTTTCCCAATTTTTAACTACAAAATCATTTTTACATTTTTTTAATTAGATAAATGTTGTCAAAAATCAAATTTTAAATGCTTATAAAAAAAAAACTGGGCCTAGCATGTGTTTTTAAAATTTTTCAACTACTATTGTTACAATATAATATCATGAGCTTTGTATTGCATTTTTAAGCTTTTTGTCAAAACGAATACAATGTTATTGAAATTTATAGAAAAAAAACTAAACAAATTGTAAACAGAATATATCCGTAAACAGCTCAAAACAACTAAAAATATTTTGAAAATTTTATGAAGTATAGGAATTGATAAAATAAACATATGGCATACATTTTAAGTATCTACAGTTGTTCATTTTTAATTACAGCAAAAGCAGGAAATCTTTGATTTAAAAAAAATTTGAATTTCAAGTAGACATTTTTTTTTTGAAAAAGGTAGCAAACCTATTAGTTAACTTGAATTAAATTTTAAAATCTTAGAATTTACCTCAGATTTTTAATTTAAATACGTTGGTTAGGTGATGTGTTGATTGGTGGATGGGAGGGGAAAATAAACATACCAGAAATAAAATTATTCGGCATTTTATTAAACAAAATAAATGCTCATTGTCATTATTATCATTATTATTGTTATCTGAATTTTGGAATGAAATCATCTATTCAAATTAAGCGTAAAAAAGCAAGTGCTAAAAAAACACCAAAATGCATGAAATGCGTCTCAAACTAATGAGGGTGTGTAGTAGGGAATGAGTAAAAATTGCAAAACTGTGAACTTCATTAGGTACTTATAAAATATTAACATTGAAACTAATAGCGTTTTTGATTTAACAATTTATGAGAGAAATAAGTAATTCTACCACTCTTTTACAATACGTTTTTGCACTCAATGCGCACTGAGCGCAAAAAGAACGTCAAATTGAAAACACCCGACCGACAAATTCTGAATACGGCATCTTTCTTAAGTCGATGAATTAATACATTCTACCATATTATTTCAATACAATTTTATTCTTTGGGTAAAAACGCTTAAAAATGTAATACAAGGTTTCTTGTAAATTTGTATAATAGCAGCCATAAATATTGAAGATCCATATGCACATTATTTTTTTATAACTATTTAAAGTTAAAAATATATGTTGAAAAAAATCTTAAATTAAATATGTTTTTTTGGTTCAAAAATAAAAATAATTATTTAATGGTATTTCTATTTTGTGTATAAAAACTATGTAAATCATATTATGAGTTTTCTAATTATTCTCATACTATTAATAATTATAGACCTATACAAAACCCGCATTCAGGATGACTATTTAAAATTATTATACTTTTAGGTGTCTAAATTATCTGGAACCGGTACCAAAATTATTTGGAACCGATACCTTTATTTTTTTCAGAACTGAACCGGAACGATTATTTTATTTTTGGAGAACTAGTACCGAAACTGATACCGACAAATTCAAAAGGTTCCAGTCTCCGGTGCCATTCCTCGTACCAAGTCAAGTATTATTTTGTTTAATCAGTTTTTTTTTTATATCATTCCATAGATCAGATTAACAATTAACATTGTCGATTGTTTTATTTTCATCTATCTTATGCCGTCTAGTGGTTGAGGATTATTTTAAGTTGCCTACCCATATACTTAAAAGGAGTTACTTTAGATTGTCTAGTTATTAAAATACTTAATACTTATTAGAAGATATTATTATGTTGCATATCCTATGCCCCTTGAGTTTATATTTCGTTGAAACAATATAAATTATACTTCTATTATTTAATGACAGTAAGCTACAAATAACTCGAGATACACGTATTAAAAATATAGTAAGTAAAAATATTACAACAAAATTCCCATTTTGTTTATGCTAAAAAAATGATATATTACCAAATTATGATACAGTCCCGGATGTTTATTATATAATATAAAATAATATAATATTATAATATAATTATAGGTAGTATAGAAAGTTGTGACTCCTCATATTATCTTCTTCTTAATTACCTTCATCAATGTAGGTAGAATAATAATAAAAACACTATGTACTTTACACCAAATTTTATTATAGAGAAAACAGAACTGAACTACAAAAGTACAAAGAAATACATTGTTGCTATCAATATTGCTTGAGTTTATAATGATTATTCTGATAAAATATGATCACAATATATTTTTAGGTTATGTTACAGTGCCTACATCAATAAATCTTTTATTTTATAATAATAATCAACATTGAATTAAATAATTCGGGTTGTTGTAAATATTTCTTTAGACCAATTAATTTTTAATTTATTTCAATACACGTCATCTATACGATGTGTAAATAATCTATGATTGTATTATTTATTTAAAATTTGTAATATCATAATATATTTTTATATATCTGTGAGCAATTCATTATTTTTCATTGTTTTTATTCGCGTCTGCAGCATGTTTAATTTTAATTTGTTCTATGACAATATAATATATATATTAATATATGAGTTGTAATAATTTTATATAATTCAATTAGACATGATTTATTTTCATGGATAACTTTTTTAAATTTATCACCTAATGTTTGATTAAATCTCTACGTTGAAAATATAATATTAATGTAGGTATGTGTTAACAATTATGTTAAATGGCGCCCAAGTATAAATTGTATATAGGTAGGCTTTTCGTTACGTAGGCAGGTAGGTACATATTCTAATAGTACAGACACAATACGTTAACTGCTGACCGACACAATAATATATTCACATACAACCCACTATAATATTATATTATACCAATGAAGATCCTTGTGGTATAATATTACGAGGGTAGTAAAGTTGTTATAGTAATATTGCGGTCATACCCGAATAGAGGATTAAGTGAAACGTGCATCGCATAAGTTTATGCATGAATCACTTCGTGTGTTTCAATAAGTTATATTTTATGAAAGTTTAGTTCGAGCAAACTTAACAACAGTACATACCTAAGTATTTTGCGGTGAATAAATTTGCATTTAAATGTTTCAAAGTTCGTCGTATCTCCAGGACTATGCGTTTGTACTATATATAGCAGGTACGGTATATATTATATTATTTTGTTGTAGATTTCTGTACTGAGATAACTTATTAACAATCCCAACACGTATGTTATACGTTTGTTGAGGTATATAATTTTTGAACATAAAATAATGTGATGTTCTCTATACTGGTACAATGGAACTAGCATCACATTATCGATCGGTTTGTGTGATTCGAATCGGACGTAATATGCCTCCTCCACACGCATTGCTGTAGTATAATGATAAAAATATGTACACACATCGCCGCAGCATATATTATATAGTGGTATGTGCCTACACATCCATAGGAACCGTCGTAAATTATTTTTTACTAGGTTAATGAAAACCACGACACGTACCTCTACCTATATAATATGGACACTAACCTGACCATTATAATAACAATAATAAACACTATGTATTTATTTATAATTTTTTTTTTTATATATAATAACACTCTTGTTCTGTCGAGTATCGTATTATCAGTAACTGTGCGTGTACAATGCACGAACACGAAGTACATAAAATATTTAAATTACAATTGGTTAAACGTGAATTATCCACAGGATAACTTCGTGTCATTGATTAACGAACCCCGTTCGGACACGTCAAGGGGGTCGTGTTGATTTACAACCTACTGTTCGACGGGAAAAAAACATTTCGAATGAAGCCATATATAGCGTACCCGGCACCTATATACACACACACTCATATAATGTAGGTACATCGTACAATTTAAATATAAGTGTCTATGTGTGTGTGTGTTTTTTAAAAAAAACTATTTAAATGTACATGCATTTTGACGGGTGTATTACGCATTTATGCAGTAAACGTAAAAATACCACCACGTTAAGGGCTGCAGGTGTCCAACCCATTTTTGAGTTATGAATACACATTATATTATATTGGTATTTAATATTTATAGTACCTATTTACTATATTTCGAATACTTAATCAAAAAGATGATTCATCCATTACTTGATTACAATACTGATTGGTGATTAGAAAACAATTTTTTTTACCATCGCATTGAATAGGTACGTTTAAGTAGTTATAAAAAATGATTGACAATCGATTCTAGCTACTAACACCTTACACGAAAGTTTTTTTGATTTTTCAAGTCATTTTAATGGTAATCCTTCAAAAAACTGTCAGAAATTGGGTAAACCCAATTTTAGATATTTTGTTGTATAATCAAAAAAATCTAACAGCCAGTTATTGTTGTAATTGAAGTATATAATAATGTATACGTGATATTATAAGATATTTCTTTTAGCTTGTTATTCTATTATACAATTACGTTCTCATTTTTATAACTATGGGTGAAGATGTAGTAAGTTAGCCTAAAGTTATCTAAATGCTGTAACAAATATTAAAGTTCAAACTATAAGTGTTAAAAATAAATTACCAATATTGAAAGGCATAGGATTTACGGGTGTAAATTTTTAAAAATTGAATAGAAAATGTTATACATGTTTAATATTTGTGTGTTCATATAGGTACTTATTAATAGGAGTTTAATTCTATGAAATATTGAAATGTTCTATAATTTATATTTTAGGAATTTATATTTCAGTACAAGGTGAATTGAATTTATTCTAACTATATTTCTAAAATATAGTGAATAAAAAACATATGTGTTATAAACATTTTAAATTTGAATATTAGTAACTTATTTTCTTAATTTTTAAGACTTCGTTATATTTTATTTTTATTCTAATATCTATATAATCGTTCTGGGTAAATTGGTTATTTTTCAAATTAAACTGAATTATTTGATAGGCTAGACCCAAAATAAAATCATAGTGACTAAATAAAACTAAACAAAATATTGAGTTGTTTACATTTAAAGCAACTTAAAGTATAAAATAATTAACATAATTTGATCATTAACTAAGTCGAGTGTTTAATTCCAGTCATCTCTCAGTTGCCCGCTTTCTTTTCATTATTTAGAAATATACAATTAAACATTTAAATATAAATCATAAATAATAGATACTATAATATTATAAGGGTAAAGGAGATTATAGACGAAAACTTTATTTATGTAATTTATAATATCAATGTTTAATTTTTAATAAACAAAATGTTAGTAATTTTAATAAAGGTCTTTTTTTCTTATTTTCGATACTTGGTTGATATAAAAATTATTTATATTAATAAAACTCATTACATATACGTTTAAACGTTTTTGTGTTTAAAACATAAACAGCTCTAATTTATTACAACCATGACGTGTGGAAATTTGATGTTTTATAATATTTATCGTTTGTCATATTTTGCTATACATAATTTTTATAATTTTGTGAAAGCTAACACATCTAGCACAGCTAACAGTCAACTATTTGAAAATAGCTAATCTAAATCAAAATAGAGTTTAAACAAATAGTTTTATAATAAAAAATTTGTCATTATCCTTAAATTGTATTAATACTGCCCATATAAAACCCCTTAAAATGTATTGTGTGCGATTTCCTCTTTAAACATAAATACAGTTTGTTCAATTTATCTTTCAGCATATTTTTTGTTGAGACTGAAAAATAAAAATAATAGGTTGTATAAAAATCGTTGTTAAACATGTTTAAATAATAATAAAAACCGAAAATCACATAAAATTGTATAAAAAAAAACATATTTTTTTCAAAATTGCTGTCTTATAAATAGGTACCTAAATCGATCTCAAACTATGTGAAAATGTTTTTTTGAAAAAGCACGGAAATCGACTGATAAAATCAGCGTGGTCGGTATTAAAAAATAGTTCACACAGAGTATTATATTATTGGAATGTATAATATGGAAAGAAAAGTTTAAAATATTGTAAATACGCGCCGGTCGTGAGTCACAATTACAATATGTACGCAAAAAGTATAGGTCCACGTCCTATCGGCGTTCAAAAGACGTCACCTGCTAGAATCAACCGAGTCTACAGCAGACGAACCTCAGAATAAATTATATTAATATTATTACGATCGCTGCCGTTTGCGCCGCAGACAGCGTTGAACCAGCCGCGGTATACTACACAGACATCGGGCCAGGGCTGTGACACGACGATCCCCGCTTGTGTATGCGACGTAGGTATATCTGTCTGTTTTTCTGTACACGAAGTGTACCTATATACCTATATATATATATATATATATATGTCTGCGTGGATATATGTATATATACGACACATCATATGCATAATATATACATAAATATGGTCGCGCCGCCACGTCAAAATAATGGACACGGAACTCGCGTATAATAATTATCGTCGTACATAATATTATTATTAGGAGGTAGGTATATTATATTATATTTTGATTATTGTATACACTGTACATACGCGCGCCGTGAAGAATGAGAAAAAAAAATTATAAATTCCTGAGCGTAAATTATAATAATAATAATATATTTATAAATGCGTGTCCCTTTGTCCCTCGTTATCGTCGTCGTCGGTCGTATCGCAGCAGATATTGTAATATTATTATATATTATAATATAGGCGATGCGCCAGACCTCACGCAACGGCTGCTGCACCAGCGTCCGCCGAGGGGGTGAGGACGAAGATACGCCTTGTCAGATAAACGGGCGGTATAAACGCGAGGTCCTAGGTGCGGGGCGGCGGAGGGCAGGAAAAAAAAATCGCTCGTAAATTAATCCGATAATATGAACGCGGTCGCGTTTTAGTATAATATTTAACCTGATATACGGGACACATAATATAATATAGGCAGTAATAATAATAATAATAATAACATAAATTCCGGCGTCGTCCGGGTGCAACGAGACGGAAACTGCAGCGGCCGTTATTACCGAATTCGCGCGGTACCTAAGTAGGTAACATGTACCATATAATTCTATATTATATAGAATTCACCGACGCGAATTCCAAATCCCCGTTGTGAAAAACAACCCCTCCGACCGAGGGTGGTTTTTTTTTCGATACGTATCCGTTTAATTATAGGTATAGGTACTATTTTTGGTTTATATTGGACATAATGAAATGCATTATTTCTTTGTAAGTTTAATTTATTGAAAATTTATTGAAAACCAATAATATTTTGATGACAAAACGAGAATGATTTTCGTTGCGTGCGACGATATTAATCGTTTATTGATTATTCTACCACTTACCGTGTTTAAGGGCGAATCTTAGATGACGTGATAATTATATAGCGTTCAGACTTCACATTATGCATAAACATAATAATATTATATTAATTGATTTTACTCTTTAAATTTAAGCATTTTGGTTGATCATTTTTTATTCGGTTTTTTATTTTTTCTTCTTCTTCGAATTATTTTGAATGAAATAAATCACAACAACCATCACAATTTAAGTTTTTTTAATTTGATTTTATTAAACAGTTTAAGACTTGTTTGAGGTCTAAAATGACAGACCACGGGAGAAGGTATAGGGATGTTTAATATGCGCTGATTAAAAGATCATCTACCGCCTTTGATGATATAATTAGAATTAATATTAAATAAATAGTATTTCTTATTCATTGGGTGAATATCTACTTAAATAGTCGTACTTTGTGAAACAATATTTTAATATAGGTAATATTGATGATATGAAATAATTCTGAAATGTTTTATCTAGTTGTCCATAGTTCATTATTCATCCAAAAAAATCTTAACTTTGTTATCGCATGTAATTATTACCTATATTGTTCTCAACAATGGCATAGTATGTAACGCTCATATATTATTATGTATCTACCTATTATATAATGCATTTAGGCATTATAGGACTTCAGAAATAAAACTCAAATACCGCGAACCTACATAATATTATTTTTTGCTTAAAGCACTTTTACGGTCGATATATTTTATGACATTTCTTGTTTATAAATAGAAGGTCAGAATAGAATCATAAAAATCATAATAATAATAATAATAATAGTGAATATTATTCGTTCCATACTATTGTAAACAATTGTTGGTCGACCACACAGATGAGGACACTCGCTAAGTACATGTGCACTTCTGCAACCCCGTAAGTACTTATCGGGTTTTTTCCCCCGAAAACGGCGCGTTGTAAAATACAATAATATCGTATATTATAATAAGTACATACCGTGTGTGTGTATATACATATGAGAAAGATCGCGTCTCCCGCGGCGGCAGCAGCTATAATATTATAGCGTACGGACCACCCACAGGTAAGCGCGATGTTCCGGAGCCGGAGAGACGACGCTCCAATGTATATAGTTTTATTATATACATATAGTATGTACATACATACATTCATACATACATATATACACACATTCATACATAGGTACTCACACGTCATCTGCAACTGAATAACATAATGTAATAATGTGCGAGCACTTTCCCGATCTCACGCCCTCGGCCCTCACTGTCCCTATTACGATGCTTGCACACAAACTCACGTATACCTTATATATATATAGTATGTGCGCGAGTGTGTTATGATGAAAACGGCCGAGAGGATTCGCAGAAGACGAGTCAATCGCAGGCTGCAGGACGTTATCTTCACGTCGACTGCTGTCAGTGGAACGTAGAGTGTTGGGCTGTCAGACGATTTTTATTCTTTTATTTTCCTCGGTCGAAGATCGTTTTATATAATATGTCTATGTGTATGAACGACGAGGAACTGTATACATTATATTATTATTATGGACGCATAATAATAATTGTTGTACTATTAAGTATTATGTATGGAGAAGTGATAAGAAGTATTGTAGACGAGGATTAAATATCAATGCATCATTGTATGGTCGTGTAGTTGTATTTATTTACTGTTTATATTTAAATTATATTATACTGTTGATCATAGAAAAAAAAGTATCCGCCACTATTCGCATCGATCAGAGGCGTAATCAACAGTAGCATAGAAAGATAAATCCTCAGTAATTTTTTTGTCTATTATAATTTTTATCAATATATTTTATTATATTAAAACAATACAAAAAATCGTTTGAATGGGTTTACAATAATGTTGACTGCAGTACAGTGTAAAAAACTAAATAGAGATATAAAAGTTAATACTGAAGATATTTCCAAAATAACAATATAATTGGATCTAGTTAATTAATAGCCCGATAATAGGTAATAATAGAGATAGACATAATTTAATATAGATATTAGCCAGTATTTAGTAATCAACAATATTATAAATAATTTATTGCTCCTTATAGAGTATAAGAGGTTTTTTTGGGAGTGATACGAATGACCTATGCTTACTGAAAATTAACCTTTGACATTTTAACCCTCCTCTAATAACCCCTAAATTCCTAATAACGCTATTGCCGCCGATGTAGGAGAAGCGTTTTGTTCTGGCTATTATTTTTCTTGGCCCTCAATGACGCATAAAGAAAAGTAAAAAACAGTTATGCTAACATACTATGCAGTCTTAAACTCATAACTCGTAACACAGAATCCGCATCGCCAGACTTTTTACAAAATAAAATTAGGTGTATTTTATATAGAATACTCTATTAGTATTGTAGACAGTGAAACATTTAACTTGTCTGCGGCGGCACGCGTGCTGGTAAATAATATGAACGTTTTGATCCGATGGTGTATATATAGATGATATTAGGAGGGTTATAAGGATTAAGTGATTACGTACCTTTTTTTTTTACTATTATTAATATACATTTTGTAATGAATTGATGAATCCATTAAAAAAAGCTTAACGTTTTATAGACGTGCGACTGCAGGTTTAAAAAGTAATTTTTACCTTCGCATAATATACGACTCAGTCCTTCCGAACGCGCACCTGGTTTAATTCCATAAAACAGCTGTATTATATTATCCAATTATATAATTATAATTTAGTCGTATATTCATTCGCTTTTGATAAGATCGTGGTTTTTGTAATTTATATTTTATAATCGACAAAATAAACAATAAAAACTATATTAAAGACGTGTATTAATATGTACCTATCCATATCAATCATATCATTAATTTGAGATTTAAATTTTAGAGAACTATTATATACAAGCCACATATACAAAAAAATTATACTGTTCTAGTCATTATTATGGTATATAATGGATATAATAAGATGTCGGCAGTCCTTAAAACAAAATATCTTCATTAATACGGTTTTTATTATCACTTATATAATAAATTATGATAATATACCATTTATAGTAGGTACCTATGCGTCTAGAAGAAAAAAAATCAAAATATTATTTTATACCTCTAGGCTATAGACTTGCAGAAGTGTTTAACAAAATAGGTACGTATATGTCTCTCACATAACGTGTAATATTATTATCAGGAAATATATTGTAATATTTTCGTGTATACCTAGGTAGGTATACTTTCATCCGCATACGACCTGCAATATCGGACATTCGGACCTACACTTATATATATATATTATGTATTGGATGTATATTATTATAATAATACAATGGATGAATATAATAATGCTTTTAGGGTTTCGGGAAATTTCTCGAAATCTTCAAAACTATTCCGGCGGTGCCGGCGCACAATATAATATTATGCTCGCTGCGGTATATATCACCGAGCAGTTACATTGACGTGTCAGTTGGCCTGGAACTAAACCAACAACGTGACGCAGACCGGAGAAAAAAAGAGAAAGAAAAACACCTTTAGCAATCACATGCACAATATAATAAGAAGGACTGTTTAATTTATAGCTTATTTATGTACACCTCTTGCACGGCGGTGGGGCAAAATGGCTGGGGGTGGCGGGCGAGAGGGAAATAAATTGCGATCGCCACACAGTACGACACTGTCGCTTAAATGAGATTCGGATTCACGGTTGTTACGTGGAACGCTCGTGTAGAACATATTATTATTGTCCACTTCATCCCTCTCATATTGTATAATATTATATTATATTATATTATATACCTTCGATGGCCCCGGTCCGGCTGGGTCGGTCGCGTTCCATTCAGACTGGAACAGTCGTATAACGTAAATAATAGTATATATACATTTGTATACCTACAGTAACAATATAATATAATAGTAATAACGACGATAACCTCGGTATGTACGAAGTGACACGTTTAACTGGCCGCACTATTTTTGGGGTTTTGGGGGTAAAAAAAGGTTTTTATATACGGTTTGAAGTTATTTATATAACACTCAATTTTTATTATTTTTCGTCATAGCGTTTTTTTTGTAGTTTAAACTTTTTTCAGGGCCGCTCAAATATTTTACATTTCATTACCAGGTGCAATACACTATACCCTCAAAATATTGACGTATAATAGTATAAGATCGGATTTTAAATAAATCATTTTTATTACTACCTACGTATTTACAGTTTAGATGAATGGGAGTAGTGGACCACATATTTTGCGGAGTAATCCTGGCCGTTTACTGCATTCGGCTAAATATAAAATGCATATTAATAAATATAATATGGAACAGTGAGCAAAGTCATATTTTTAAAACCATTCGAGTAGGTACGAAATGTAATTAAATTGTTTTTTCTAGTCTTAAAATTCATAATTGATTTATATTGAGAAAAAAAACTTTTCAACTTGAAATTTAAAATGAAAATCTACATAATATTTTTAAAGTGAGTAAACAAAAAAATCAAAACGAATTTTTGAATAAAAATTCAAAATCCAAATCTAAATGTACAATATTGTTTGTCATAAATTACATGGGGAATCTGAAAGGACTTATTAATTTGAAACGTGCAGGGTTTGTGATTCACCCCTACTTGTGCTCATATAAGAAGTGCGTTCAAATACTCTTGAAATGACATATCGAACAATGATTGTGATTATGTTATAACGCCGTGTTTGATAAACAATATGGACTGCAAGAATCGATCTCAGTGACGATGAATTATTGTCTTGCTCTTTTGGTAAACTCAACCTATATATTATAATATTATACGATGTGTGTTGTATATTATATAATAGTAAATTGAGTTGGAAGACAGATGGTGTACTCTAGTGGTGCAGCGCAGCTGTAAGTCGTAATGCGGTTGTGGAAATTATATATATATATAGGTAAGTACTGTACCTGTGTAACGCAGGACCGTCGGACACTATCTG
Source organism: Nasonovia ribisnigri (assembly GCA_027563435.1). Taxonomy (NCBI): domain Eukaryota; kingdom Metazoa; phylum Arthropoda; class Insecta; order Hemiptera; family Aphididae; genus Nasonovia; species Nasonovia ribisnigri. The sequence goes on from JANEHU010000026.1 coordinate 67,055, forward strand.
TCCTGTAGAGACAGAAGTCGAAGAATAATATCCATACAATTGTTGGCTTTTTGTATCCGTTTCGTCCGTTTGATATATCCAGTTCGTTATAGACATTCTTTTATAAATATATAATATATATAGGTACATAGCTCATACGACAACAAAAATCGTTTCTTAAGAGCACCGTGAGCCGCAACGATGAGTGAAATGCGAATATGAGAGTCAACATGTATAATATTGTTAAATCCAATTTTTTACAAGTTGATATTTCCTGTACCTACATTTGCCAGTTATTGAAATAAATAAAGTAAAACAATTTGGATAAAATTTTTTATTTTAATGAAGTCATACAATAGTCACGCTTGTAGCCACTCCACTTGTAATACTTTGCTTGATACCAGATACAATAGTCATGTTAAATACCACAGTTATGTGAAATATATGTTTATTGCTTTAATTACTTGTATGTTACAACATTTTACGTAAAACATGTACAAGTCAGTGATTTATCATCGAATTATTGTACCTAACAAACATTAGTGTACTAACAAATTAATGTGGGTACAACGAATAATATTATTTCCGTCATACTATAGGTACCACAAAACGTTATTCAAGGATCGGGTACTTCTCGTTATTCCTGTATTTTAAATTTTTAACATAATATATGGGTCATTAAAAAAATTATATAACAGTGATAAAGACTAAGAATTCAATTCACACGCAGAAAAGGAAAGGAAGGCACGTAATAGGAAAAGGGCTGCAAACCAATCCTAGGATTGAATACAGGAAGAAGAATAAAACAAATTATAAAAACCTAAAAGCCCGCAATAGAACTATGAAAAAAGTAGTAAAAAAAATAGATAAATTAGATTTTCGGAACAGTGATAGAAATCACAGAAATTAACTTAATAATTAGTATACATAAACCAGATGAATGATGATAATCTATTAACTCATATACCCACGAGACAACAATATTTTGATCACCTGCAGAGTGGGATCTACCGCACACAAACTTTTTCCCACAGAAAATTATAGAACGCGCTGTGCAGATTTTGCCCTAAACCGTGACGTGACATGCACCGATCATTGCGATCATTGACGATAATAATAATATTATTACCATTAAATTATAATATTATGGTGGCGCCGTTGACCGTCCGTGATTTGTTCGCGGCAATACTATTATAATAATATATAATATTATGCAAATGAGAGTACCTAAACCCGAAACCCAACAGCGTGTGGCGTGAACATCCTTGTCCACACGGCACGCGCAGTGGCAGGACCCACGCCGTGGGGTACACAGTTGGTATAATAATATTATATTATTTTATACGCAGTGACAAGGATTCGCAAGTAATATTAATTTATGGCCACCATATGATATTATTATCGTGTCCCACGAGCTGTAAAAATACAAAGTTTTGTCTGATAATAATAATAATAATAATAATTATTATTATTATCATTTTTTTTCCATAGGCATACCTATGTATTATAATATATAGCAACCGAAATAATCGGGTTTGTCGTGCGTTCGCGGAGATAAATTAGGTGGGCGTTATTCTGTTGAACATTATTGTAATATATAGTTAGGTATTACGCACCTACAACTATTATTATGTATAATAGTAATGAATAAAACCAAGTAACGAAAACTGAAATACACTGTCGAAACTGATTTTAATCTATCCATTATCATAGGGTCTTTAAGAGATATTTTCTTAAAAAAAAAAAAGCTAAACGTTTCCGACTATTATAATGGAGTGTTTTTCAGTTATTTCATAATTTACAACCTTGTACATAAATTCAACTAGGAATAACGAGTTGTATATTTTTATTTTATTTTTTTTCATAAAATATAAACGAATAACATTCGTATTCCAGGCGTACCTATACCTATAATATACATCTACACATCGTGATGAATAATATTATGAATTCCTCTATTATATAATAGCAACTGTAATATTTTTCTTTCGTAAAGGCACCAACAACTACTATTAATGGTACTATTATCGTTTACCGTGCACTAAAATGCAAATCCATATTATCGTCTAAATAGAGAAAAATACATTTGAAACAACAACAAAAAAAAAACTGTTGTTTTAAAGCCAAGAAAGTATTTGTATAATTGATGACAGCTATACAACGGTAGGTGTATTGATGTGAAGTGCCTTGATACGAAATTGTTTTCAGCTCACCGTGGTAGGCATATACAATAAGAGTAGGCATTCACGACGTTTCAAGTTGGTCTTTAGTTTATATTATATTATATACACGATGAATATTGTAATAGTTCTATTGTGTTCAATACTCCGATTCGAGACTCACTTCGCAACAAAATATAATATAATGATGATGTGTCCATGACCACGTTTTTGAGAGGCTCCGTATTGTTTATAGAGGCTCTTCAGACGAAAAAAAAAAACACTATCTAATTGGTGGCTGTGGTCTCGAAAATGAAGACGAAGAGGAGAGTACCTACGAAGGCGAAGAAATTATATTGGTCTAAGGATTCGGTTTCTACGAAAATATATCCGTTCGTAATGTAAAAATCTATACTCGTATGTTACTAATTTATTTTTCGAAACTCCTTCGGTCTTACGACAGCTCGATAATGCTCGCCATACACCCGTGTAATTGCATATGCGTACACGTATTGTTCGTTTTTCAGTAATTCCTTTCACGTCTAATCTATTTCTCCGTCCGGTTCTCCCTTCAAACATTATTGGCTATTACTACAACTCACTGTGTACAGGTACGCGCACGGTTATATTATTATACTGCAGCGACCGAGCTATTTTCTGCGTCGAAATAAATTATTTAACCGTAGACGTTTATATTATATATATAATATAATATATTATACACTCGCGCGCTGCTCCGTCGGATTATTATTACAAAGCGGTGAAAATAATAAAAGGAACGAAAATAAAACATAACACACACACACACACACACAGGCACACATCGTATAGTAGTAATAATAAATGAAGCATTTATCTTTGGACTTTTCAACCTGCGGTCGGCCGTCTTCGTCGTCGTCGTCGTTTGCATTATAATAATATAGTCGTCGCGACTCGAAATCATCCAGAGGAGACGGCATGCATATACGCCTATAATATAATATAGTACCTATATATACTGCCTAACATCCGTGTGCGATATTGGACCGGCTGCGCGATAATGTGATTTAGTAAGTATAACTATGCCGAACGTCTCCTCGCGAACAATATGCGCGTAATATAATTACCGCGCGTTGTATAGTTTATACCTCTTCGAAGGGTGGCGTCCGGGCGTGAGCGAGAACGAAATAATTTCGTGTTGTCCCACACACACACACACACACACACACTCGTCGCTCGTATACGCAGAGGTATAATATATAGAATATGGCAAATATAATAATTAGGTACGAGTGAACGACACCGGTGCAATAACCGGCGCACATATCGTATTATACACGATAGGCGTAGGTACGCGTTATGCGTGCAGCAGGGATCGGGCAAAGAGACTACCGTGTAATAAAGTGTAATTTAGTGTCGCGCGATAGAAAGCGGCGCGTTTCGAGCAATATAATATAATTTCAATTTCCTCTTTTCGGGGCGGGCGTATCGCGCGCGCACACACACACAAGACACAAATACATAATAATAATAATAATAATAATAATAACAATAATAACAACATGGTATACGTTTTTCAGGCGGCAGAGAGGAGGAGTCGCGGCGGCTGCGGCGTCGGCGGCGGCGTCGGCATAATTGAAAAACATATATATTTTATAATAATCGTCGGTTTTTCGTTTGGCCGGAGAACGGTATATACGTCCGTATGAGCGCGAGCGTATTATATATATATATGTGTGTATGCATGTATATATATAGGTAGGTAGGTATGTATGTATAATGTGTCGGTAAGTATATAGGTAGGTATTATATAGGTATATAGAGGTATACGTGGTTCATTGTCGGGGAAAAACGGCGCGCAAAACTCACCGCCGCCGCCGCACAATGACAATCAATAACGCACAATTGATTGGGAATCGGTGTGAAACTGTTAATAATGCCATCGGCAAACCACAAAGGATAATAATATTATATTACCGTTTTTATACTTCTGTACGCCGATGTGTGATGCGCGCGCGCGCTAGCGCTCGATGTATATAATATTATATTTATAGGTATGTATAATAATAATAATAATAATAATATGTGATGTACAAGTATGCGCGTATATACTATAATAATAATAACAATAATAGCGTGGGGTCGACTTGACAATAAACCGAAGACCGCCGCGGTCGCCTCGTCCCGACCACGAAAACTATAGGTAGTTCTTTTTTTTATTTATTTTTTAAGGTACCTAACTAATTTAATGCGCCATTATCATAAACATCGTGGACGTACGACATATTATAACGCGTTTTCGGTAGTAGCGGTTACCTATATAAACTTGTACCTATGCGCTCACAGCGGTTACTACGGTCTCAGCGTGAAACAAGTTCACGCTGCCGCCACCGCCGGATGTTTACGAGGAAATTAAAAGTCGAGGGTGTCTGTCGGCACCGCTGCGGCGCTATACGCAGTCAATTGTGGGCCAAGGAAGTTGGATTTTATGCGAACATTGGAAAACCATTTTATTTTTAATTTCAGTTTATGTATAACACAGATTTTTAACCATTTATTTAAATCAAATTCAGATTATTATGCCTACATTAAGTACACATAAAAGACAGCGTCATTGTAAAATATGTGTGTGTAAACCCATATGCACTACATGGCACCTGTTGTAAGAGCAACTCGTGACATTCATGAATAGCATGGGAATAGCTGCCAATACTATATTTGGAGAATATTATTATATTATATTTTGTAGACCAATTAAAAATATAGGTTAAAACACTTTTTCATAGTTATTGTTGTCAATGAGGTGGGAAAAAAATTGTTTTTTTTTTAACCTTTTGTAGCATGGTTAAATCGTCTCACTTCTTTTTCCCACCCATAAAAGTAAGGGTGCTTTGAAAAAAGGTCCATAAAAAAAAATTATCCTTACAACCAACTTCACATTACATCCTATGTTTTAGGTACCTATACCTAAAGTTCTACATTATTTTATTTATTAAAATTAATATTTTATAGATTTCATTAGAACTATAATAGTTTTAAATAACCATGTATATACAGCAGGTACTCTGATAATAATATTGATACGTAAACGGTGTCATAAAGCTGCTTACAAAGTAAATGGTCCTCTTAATTTTTAAAAATAAAGTCGTTTATAATAATATAACAGTAAAATTCTGACAGGTATATTATATTATGTTGCGGGGAGGAAGCGCATACATGCGCAATAATACATTTTAATGTCCCTAAACTTAAAACCAAAGGAATTTGTAAACGTATAATCATATTAATCTGTATATTATTATAAATCACGATGCGAATAAAATTTTATTTTTAAGAGTCTTTTTGGTGAACCTTCATTCGGCAAGTTATTTACTATGCGTAATTAAATTATAAGGGTATAATCAGACCAACAAAATTGTGCACCAGGATCATGACTAGAGGATAGTGACGATAGAGAAGGGTGGTGGGAAATAGTTGAAGCAGCAAATGCCCAAAATGGGTTATAGAAGATAGAAGAAGAAAAAAATAAGGGTATAAGTTATTTGGGGGGGGGGTGATGTTTGTGTACCTTGAATATTATCAAATTAAATATATTTTGGTACATCATCCATACCACCTCACCCCAGTAATTCCTCAACTATAGCGTCACCTTGAAACTCGCTATTTTATCTTTAACTATTAATGTCGGTATATAAATAACAAATAATGAGTATCAACATTTAATGATTGCCCGATGAGCGTTAGATGTTAGTATATGGAATGTCTCCCGCGTGGATTTATTAATTTAAAACTGGTGGCTGATACAAGTACCTATATACCTATAAAAACGTAATTCAAATCCCTGTATACCCTTACATCATTCAATCGTTATTATAAAATATTTGCGGCCTGCATCTTTTTATGTATTATCATTGCAACAATCACGTGTATAACTTAAATAACGAATTGTTAAAAAGGAGTCCTATTTTAATTTAATGTAATAATAATTATTTGTCCCTTTTAGATTTCGAGACCACGATTTATCAGTAGGACAGTATAGTCAGAATGTATATTATAGTTTCATGAAAATTGATAAACAATAAGTTAATTCGTAAAAACATTAATTAATAATTTTTAAATGAAATGATTACGATGATCAGATAAAAACATGTGGAAAAATATGATGACCATCTTCCCAAAGGTAAATAAACAAATTGTAATATTATTTTTTATACAGTTTGAACTATGAATAGGTACATAATATTTTAAACTAAGAATAGTTATAAGTTATAACTATACAAGTTATCTCATAAAGAATATTTCAACCATTTGTTTAGTTGTTATTAGTTTATTTTTCATTAATTGTGTCGTATATATCGACTTTTCAAGACTATATTATTATTATTATTATTATTATTATTATTATAATATATTTGTCTGCATTGTACTATAAAATTATTATGACGTGTTTGATTGGAAAATGAGATGATGATAATTATCGTTTAGCGTTAATGCAATAACAAACAAAATTACTTCACTTTAAATAAATGTTAAGTTATGAAAAGAAATGTATATGTTACGGTCCAAGTAGATAAATGGTCATTGTAATACAATGTCCGGACAAAGTTTACAATGTCCGAATTATTCAAGCCATGTAGATAATTATTCACATAAACCAGACAATGTATACAATGACCAGAACTGCAGGTGCCAAGTGAACAAAATACATATATTAATGACTTATATAAGTTTACTTAAATATGTACTGTTAGGTTTTTTAAGATCTAAAATATTATTTAAACGATTATTAAATGTATTTTCCATTTTAAAAACAACACGCACAAATACTGAAATACTACACAATTATAACACAGCACTAAACGGCACAGGTAAACAGCAGTACGCGTGTCGCGTACTGTCGTCTATGATAAATATGGCTATATGCCTAGTGCCTACATAGAGTTCCATGATAATAATAATTGCGATATAAATTGTTGTTATTGATGGACGACGAATATCCAAGCGGCGTATGTTGAAAATGCCCACCGATTCCTAATTATATCTTCTATAATGACACTACCGATAAAAGTTATCGTAACCCGTAGAACGTAGTGCCTGAAAGAAATAACAATTATTAAACTCTAAAATAACTTTAATATTCACATTGACCACACCAGTTTTAGCATTGTATACAATGACTGGACATTGTATTACAATGACCTAGTCTATACAGGAATTAAATATGTATTATTTACTTTGCCCAAATGTCTTAGACATTGTATACAATGTCCGGACATTGTATTACAATGACTGATTTGTCCACCTGGACCGTAACATATATACTACACATTTGTGAACAAATACAACATTGAACCATAGGCATCGAATGGGGGAGGGGTTAGGGGGCTTAGCGCAATCGAAATTGTGTTTAGCCACTCGTACATTTTTTTTATAGTTAAATTTTTAGAAGATATTGTATAGCTGTGTACCCGAAACATTATGGGCTAAAGCTCCCTCGTATAAATTCATCACGCTATACGCATTGAACGCCTCTCGATTTTCAGTTTTCACAGTTGCCCCTATACACGAGTTTTCCAATTCGACCACTGCGTCTTGTTGAGCCCACACCGTTGCGATGTTGCAATATTTGTTGCTCGTATGTTCTGAAAATATGTCAATATGATTCGTATTTGGATGGCTCTCGTTCGGGACAATTCGTCCGCAGACGTCATCGTACCGTTACTATGAGACGCGCAGTCATGATGTCACTATGTTGCGCTTGCGCAGGACGACGACGGGGAGGATAACAATAATAATAATATGAAGAAGACGACGAAGCGGTGGACGGCGGAGGCGACTGCACGAGGAACACGATTTGCCTACCGGACAACACTCGGGTGCATTATGATCGCTGTTCGATGACAAACGACGTGTCGGCCGACGTTAGCTGAACAGTAAATCACCGGGGACTCGGCGGCGATTCACTCGGGCCCGCGTGAGTTACCCGTGAAATGTACTCCTCCGTACACGCTGTGTCCGGTATTTTTATTTTTGTTCATCATCATGTACGCCTGTCGTATGTATATAAAATTACGTATATACAATATACTTATATATTATAATATATTATACGCGTATACGGTTAGATTTTTTTTTTTTTTTTACCTCCAGAACGCGCGGTCACCCGGTCTCCGGTATTCCTCCGGCTGTTTTTCGCTATTATTATTATTTTTCACAACGTATTTTAAAATATTGTATATTATTTTGAATAATTACCCGAACGCACGGAAACGTGCGATACCACAAAGTTGTGTTATAATAATATTTTTATATATAGGTTCGACTTGCTAGCTGGTCCGATATAAGATTTTTTCGGTTGTTTACGTGTCTTACGTGAAATCGACGCGGTCCGTAAACTATATAATATATAATTTATACATATATATATATATATATATATATCGTGTGATGATATGAATATATTTTGCTAGTGAACATCTGACATTATGCAAATGTGAATACGAATAATAAATAAAATATGAATATTATATATATGAGCGTGAAAAATGAATATAATATTTTAAAATTACGTGGCAATGAAAATATCCAATTTTGCTGGCCGAGGAATGTGTGCTTGTTTTTGGGACATCAACTGCGATTTGTGTTATAGACGCGAAACGCACCTAATAAGCCATGGACAAAACCTATAAACGAGTATGCCGTAGTTATAATTACCAATATTTAAAATCCAAATTCATACGAGCTCGTACAATAATAATTGTAGAAAACCTTCGAGTGACGTATATTTTGTATAATTTAATAATTTATTCGACATATTTATAGGTGTCATATTATTTTTAAAGTGACGATTTTTGGTGATGATGCAAATAAATTTTTTTTGCGTATAGGTCAACAGCTTTAATATGAATACACTGATTTCATAGTTTGTTTTATTATGACACAACCATATACTATATTATGTTTATGTTGTGGAACCTCTGTGGTCCATGTCTACTATTATTTTTTTTTTAAATGCCCTCGGCCTTTATTATTTCAACAACGCAAAGGTCTTTATAAATATGTTTAACAATTATATGCCTATATTTTACATACTAGATATAAATTATATATATTTTACACATTGATGGAGTCATTTCCAATGAAGAGGTTCCTGTCTACTATAACGGCTAATATAATCTATAAAAATTACACCATTCAGCGAATTGTATAAAAGTTGGCTCATTCTAAATAATCGAAAAGAACTGATGCAAAGGCATTGTAAACCTCAGTTTACCAGTGACATAATATTATATTATAGATACAAAAATTATTTGTTAACCAAACACAGAAGTAAAAAGATAAACATAAAAATTGTGATTCGTCTTGTGTAGTTGTGTCCATATACAATTATTGTAATAACGTTAGTTGGCTTAACATACTTCGGTAGCTTGGATGAAAAAATTTCAATTAGTTTCAAACGTTTCAATCACAATAAACAATAGATACATAACACGAATTGCGATAAAATGCGTATGAGCATGCCACAACTACCCATATTTGTTGCATTTATTGCACAGAATTATTATTATACTGCTGTGCATTGGTGCAGCGTGAGTCACAAAATTCCATACAGGATTACTATTGCAAATGGGCTTGTCTCTTCTGATAAAATCGTGCGCCTGACACTTTTATAGTTGAATATTAAACAAACTAAATTACGAATGATTAAAAGACCCATTGCATTTCGCAATTCGAAGAAAATATATTTTAATTTTGCTAATAATAATAATAATAATAATATGATTGCGTTCACGTGGGGGTAATACACGGTGATTTATTTATGTATGAGAGTTCAGAGTTCTGATGTTTTTATGATCGTTTAGTTTATTAGCTTGACAATGACATGACTGCACGAGAATAAAATAAAAAAAAAAAAACCGCTCTATGGCTAATACCGAGTATTATTAAGACATAAAACTCGGTATCTTTGAATCTTCGCATAACCAACGGCGCAGGTAGATACGTCCTAGTTAGTATACGTGCTATCTGTATATTATTATGTGTATATATATAGTACACTGTATAAATATAATTATTGTGTATAATATGTAGTAAAATATTATGCGAATTATAAATTTTTAATGGCTCAGATATTATGTCTTTGGATTTTTCCGAGTATATTTAACGAGAGGTGTTTGCTCAACGTGAACCCCGACCATAGCCAAGTGTAATACCGTTTAAGAATATATTTTATAGTCATGTCAAATTGCTGATCTAAATACAATAATAATACGTGTTTCATGAATAAAACAGATATGATATTAAATAGGTAGTATACGTTCATTCAGTACCTATACCCAATGTTTATACCTTACCTCCTTCGCATTAAACTTGTTTTTAATACAATTAATTAACATTTTAATACCTACGTCCTACGTTATTGAGCTCAAATACGTGAGGAAAGATGCACTGATTATAAAGGTTCAGAGAAAGTATATCGTGGGAAAAAAGTATTTGAAAACTCTAAGAGCTTTTAGTCTTGCGTTTATTTCCTACCGTCAAAACTGACCTATCATATTTAAGTTATTTTACCCCGTGTTAAGAAAACAAATGTGAAGGTAAATTACTGCAATATAAATGCACAAAAAATAAAAATAAATTTAAATACACTGATTCACATTAACATGCATTAGTGTCAAATCATGCAACTAAATAAATTAACTAATATAAACGTGATTTTTATGCTCATATTATTGTATCTACCTTCGTGTAGCGCTTAATGATTAAAATTTAAATAACCTATTAACGTTTTTCGTATAATCATATATCAGTTGTTAATAATTTAAACTACAAAATCGGTGTTGGTTTTATATTTATATTGACATCGAATGAGTCGCGAATCGACTTTTATTCCACTCCCAAACGATTTAAGCCGTAATAGCTGCAGGTGTTAAGCGTATAAAATATGAACGAAAATCCGTACTGGAAAACAAAGTCTGGATAGACTGATTGGCATGTGGTGGTATTGAAAATATTATTGTAAAAAAATTAATTTTTAATTTCAAAATGATTTTAAACTAGTTTAATGTTTAAACGTACTATTATGTCTGCGGTTATCAGACATCATGTTTTGTTGAAAACCTGTTATGGTCTTCATTTAGGAGTAAAATCAATCTGCAGTATTAGCTTTTCAATAACGTAATGACTATATATAGTAACCATTAGGAATGATATTAGCTACGTAACTATAATATACCTACGTGATTTTTCTATAAAATGTATTTTATATTTTATTTGAGAAAAAAAAAACAATAATTATCGCCAAATAATAATGAGCCCCACTGCATATAGGTATCAGTCGACATCATTTATTATATTAAATAAATACTCGTGTATTTGTAATCCCTGCGCGCATATTGGACATTCTTTTATTTATATAATTTATTTACCTCCGCCGCCGCCGAATAAAAAAACTCGTTATTTACCGCAAGAAGTGTAGTCTGCGTGCGTGCAGTATTTAGTTTAGGTATTCGCTTATTTTGGTTAAAAAAAAATTAAAAAATAGGTATAATATATAATATTACAAAAAAATCGTTTTTTTGCCTCGTTATGTCGGCAGAAATTTGATAAATGTTTTATTCGCGTCGATCTAAACGAAATTTAATCACTGTGGTCGGGCTTACAATAATAAATAAATATATAAGGGCACCCCGCAGTCCGTCGCCGCCAATATGAATCACAAAGTCGGCGGCGGCGACTGTGTAAGTGATGTAACCGCCATGTATCAGTAGTTATGTATGTGTACAAATGAGAATTATAAAACTAATAAATAAATTCAACCCCAATTCACGTGGAAGGGTACAGAAAATAATACAAAAATAAAAAAACCTACAAAAACGAGGTTTGTTGTTTAATGACACCCGGCACGATGGTTAATTTAATATCCATCGGATAGTCCGCTGTTTCACTGCCGGACATGTCAGGATCATAAATCCTAACCGAGTATAATAAAATCAACAATTATTTTCACCTGTGTAACCTGAACCGCCGCAGCCGATGTGCCCTTTTCTCCTCCCGTTCAAGCGCGTTAGTATACTCATATAAAATAATATAATATACCTGTATGGCTGTATAACATTAATATTTATTATTACCAATATTGTATGTATAATACAGAGGTGTTGGTACATAATATATCTCTGTATTATGTAAAAAGTTTCGTTTATTTAATCTTCCGCATAATCTAAAACAGCGGAACCTCGATAAGTCAAAATTCAAGGGAAATTAAATTTTTCGACTTACTAAGGTTATGTTAGGTTAGATTTGGCAAAGGAACGGCATTTATTTCGACTTATTAATGCTTACGACTTATGGGGGTTCATAGGTGAATTACTCTGTAATTGTGATCCATTACAAAAGCAGGTAAATGGATGTTGCTCTGCTGTACCTACAGTAGTTTATGAGTGGGTATCACTGTAATTAATTTAGAATTTAAACTTATTATTTGTATTTTTACAAAAATAAAATATTTTTATTACATGTAATGTTTGTTAGTTTTTTTTTATTCAAAATTCCCATTCACCCATAATATAAGTACTAATAATATTATATTTATCATTGTTGTTTTCAGTTGTAACTATTAACAATAGTCTATTATATACCTAATATTGTACCTGGCAGTAATATAATTTGTTCTTTCTATCCTATTATCCATTTAACATGTTCATATATACTACCATGCAATAATGAAAGTTTATCGACATATTTATTAACACGATGATTACGATTGTCATAATTATAATTTGATGATTACATACAGTTTTTATAGATTTTGAGCAGAGCAGAGCAAAGAATGTATTGGTATTATAATGATATGGTTATCAATATAATATATTTATTTTATTTTAGTTTTGTGCCAACATTAAAAATGCTTCGATCTTCATACTTCAACGTTAAGGAATGTTTCTGGTAAAAAATTGGTTGTAGTTGGTACTTCTTGTGTGGAAGAGGTACAACAAATTCCTATGTAACACTTTTTAGTATAGTTGAAAAAACAATACAGCAGAAAACCGTATCACAATACCAGTTTTTGACAAAATCTGAGGTTTTTGTTTAAGTAATTCATATAGGACAAACCACGTCATAGTCTTGAAATTTTCGACAAAACTTTCATATTATTAGCATTTTAGATATTTTATGATAACATTTTTATTTCTGAGTAAAAGTTGTTGAAAAATAAATGGTTTAATGTAGTCACGATTTTTTTCTTAATAAGCAATGAAAGTTAACATATTATTTACGAAATTTCTCAAAATCACAAATAAATGTTATTTTTTTAAAGTAAAAAATGTACCTATACAATTTTTAATTTTTAAATATTCAAGGATTTAAAATTGGGGCAAAAATTAAATATTTTTTCTGGAATTTAAAAAAAATGTTTAGCATAAAGCAATAACATTTTTAACGAGTGATTAAAGAACAAATATTTATGACATTGTATATACAAACATATAATAAGTAATAACGAATTATCCTCAAACGAATTAGGTATGTTATTAAGTTTTAATAAAAAAAAAATCTAAGTAATCATAGATATTTTATCATTCCTCTATTAATTATTATACACAATGACATTTTTAATATATTTAGACTAATTTTAAGCTGTTAATATAGACAGTTGAAATTTTCGAATTTTTTTAGATTTTTTTCTATAAAATATGATAATGCTTGGTCTAAAGCTTGAAAATATATTACGAGTTCTTCATAGCTAACTAAACATATTTTTATAATTCATCTAAAACTTTAAGAATATAAAAATACATACTATGCACACATTTTTTTACAGCCATTTATTGATCTTGAAATCATAAACTTTGTCATTATTTTCTATTTAAAAATGTTGAATATTTTCAATTCTTCTTCCTTAGTCTTGAAAATATAATTTAAAGTACAATAAGTATAACTGTACAAGTACATATATGTTTTTGTATAGCATAAAAAACATTTCAAAAATACACATATAAGATGTAACTACATTTTGTCTTTAGACAGTTCAAATTTTGCTTAGTTCATAAAATATAATTCTTAGGGACCTAAAACTTATTGCCTCAACGTAGGTATGTACTATTATTTACAACAAATATTAAATTTAAAACAATTAGGTTATTTTTAAGCTATTTTTATTTTATACTTCGGTCTTATATTAACAACATTCAACGGTGGTATTGTTGTTTTAAATATATTATGATGATTATTAATAAATGAACTATTGTTATTAAAATTTATAAAGTTAATAGCGGCCGCCCTAGGGACTTTTTAATAAGGGGATGACAAATACTTGCTAATCATTTGTTTTCATTTGATACCATTTTTAAAGTTCTGAGTCTAAACGGATGGGCTCCGTGATGTTTTAATTTAGTAAAAACTAGATATTCACTTTAAATAACTTGCAAAATATGGAGTAGGTTTTAAAAAAACTTCAATTCTTAGGCCGGCTGACACACCGTCTACTCTGACAATCGTTTATTATTGAAATAAAATTTAACACATCCATTACACTATAACAGTTAAACATAAAACTAGACATGCTGAACATATTTATTATACTTATTATTACTTGTATATAATATTATTTAATCATTAGAAGTTTTTTAACTTCAATATTTAGTTCCAGACACTCGTATTTATTTTAGATTAAATCGTTCTACGGCAATAATTATTATTCCGTATCTTTGTCCGATTAAATCATTCAACAGCATTAATTATTATTCAGTTTTTAGATTTAGCCTTTACATAAGTAATATTAAACATTATTAACTGGTTGGTGTCCACGATGCATTTTAAAATTAATTAGGTAGTCACTGGTCTGGTAGCTTATATATAATAATAATATATATTTTTATGTTACACATACCATATTAATATTAATTATAAGGTATGTAGAAGGACTATTTTAATTTATTTATTTTTGCGTATAAATTAATTAATTGTCGGTGTCGTAGAATAATAAGCTACTGCTTTATAAATTATAATATAATATATTATACATTAAACGATTTGACTTGCTATTGATTTGTGCTTATACGTTATTATCTCCCTTGATCTCTTAAACTAATATACTTTTTCATTAAATTGAAGTAGCCAAGTGTAAGAATAATACCACTTTACTATATATAATAATATATACCTCAAGAGTCAAGATACATTATATAAATGAATACATTTCTAAAACCATCTTCAGAAACATTTAAAAACGTCCCAGTGTCGATAATGTTTTAAAATATTTCAGATTTTGTAGTTGGCCACATAAACTGAATTATTTGGTAGTTAATATACATCATTGAAATTGGGACTGTTTTCCCCGTATCACGCGGATGCCCATATTAATAACCGGTGTCCACATTAGGTGGAATCCACTGTATTATAGTTTAGGCATAGGTAAAACATTATCATAATCATAATAATATAATATACACATATATATATATATATATATATATGTATTATGTGACATTATAGATACCTACCTATCGGTCGGATCAGCAGCCCGTCATGTTGATGAATTCGCGTCGACAGAGACTGTAATAGTACCTACATAATATTGTACTGTATAATAATATAATGTAAAGTCTCGTAAAAATATAAACGTATAGTGAAATGCTTAAATGCAGTTTTATATTACCGACGGTTTATTTTTTAAAGTCGTTTTTTATTCGATACAAATTGTTACACGAAAGATAACACGGTTTTCAATTATGCCATTAACTACAGAGTACCTATATATATATAGATACTATTTGCTGGTACGACGCGAGCGTGTTATAATGCGATGCGCCTATAATGTTATTCGGAAAATGTACGTATGTAAATTCGCGAATAATTAATGTCCGTTACTTGTCGGCTGTATTACTGTTACTGCCAGTTGTACATATCCGAAGTACATAAAGGTATTTTCGTGTAACGCTCCTCTCGGTGACAAAAAAAAAAAAATATAATAAAATAAAACAAAGCGGATCATACGATTATAAACCTATGCGGTCCGTGATTTTTCTCGTATTACCGACGCAGCACGTGTTGCGTTGTAATGTGTGAAACACGGCTGTAAATGACTTTCGGTTGTATACGCGCGTTTTTTAATCGGACAAACACTGAACCGGTGTGGTCCGCCAGTGTACGTAATATTATTATTATTGTATATTATACGTATATATAATATATTGTATACACATTTATATGTAATATATAGACTGATAGATGGGCACACCGCGAGCACTCACGCGTTTTTTTTACGCGAGCAGCCAGCGAGTGTATAGTTAATGAGATATAATATACACGAGTGTGTGTATATATTATACATGTATATATATATATAAACAAAATTAATAACACTCTCTCGGCCTGCAGTCAAGACGCGGACGAGGAGGTGTATCGTTTATACCGCGTCGCGGTCGGTTTGTGCGAGAATAACGAGTGGAAGAAGAAAAAAGTCCATAGTTCGGTTGATTTTTTTTTTTTTTTCGAACGGTTTCGTATTATACACATATTATTATTATTATTATTATTATATAGATAGGTACCTACTATAATACGTGTTGGCGCTGTTACAAACGTAAAAGTAAATGCAACACCGTTTTAATTAAACGTTAATGCGCGCGCCGGCCAAAGCTGTATAGGTATACGCATAATATGTATATAAATATATTATACGCATACATACACAGCTTTGTGTATTATCACTTTAAGGTGACGTGAGTAACGCCTTACTAAATCATAATAACAGTCGTAGGTACACAGTTGCGCCGGTGTACTTACATAGGTATTTATATAATATATAGGTATATATAACGTTTTGAAGAAAAAAAGAATCGACCTTACCTATATTGGTTTTTAATAATTAGTTTCGACTCTGGGCAACGGTCAATTACTGCGTTACGGAGGTACTCTCGCGCACTACACCGCCGAACGTACCTATGTATAATATAATGTCGGCGTGCTCGATTGTATTAAAAACGATTACAAAACAGACGGATTTTATTATTGTCAAGCGTGTGTCCCTCATTCGCACGGCATCGACGATGGTCTAGTGCACTATGAATCAGGGACTGGAACCTTGATGATTTTTACGGTGCCGATTCCGATTCGGTTTTCAGAATAACAAAAATAAAGGTTTTGGTTTCTTTTTGGTTCTTAAAAAATGTGAAATTCGTTGCTGTTTTGGTTCCAAAACCGGTTCTTTCCGATAGTCCCTGCAATGAATACTCAATATAATATTTAATATAATTATATAGGTCACTTCAGCTTACATTCGTGCAGACGTGTGCCGTAGTGTGTTAAAAAAAACCTATAATATAAACTACGTGAAAACCGTCGTTGGGAATAAGATAATGATCATATTATGTAGATAGTACTATTACCTATACCAGGGATGGGCAACTCAATGCTACTAGATGACCAATTTTATAAGTGCCAAAATCTAGCGTGCTAAAGCATAGAAAACAAAAAAAAACCTTTATGTTAACTATACCTCTATAAATAATATAATATTAAGACATTTAATAGTTCAATATTAGAGTAGAGTTCATATATTATCATAAAACAAAATACCGAAAAATCCTTACATTCTATGTTTTTATAAAGTAATTTGAAATGTAGCAGTTAAAAATGGTACGCGCGCTGAATGCGGCCTGCGAGCAGCTATAGAGTTTCCCATCCCTGACAATACGTCTTGTTGGCAAAACTGTTAGGGAATTTACATAGGGGCCAATAGGAGTAAAATGAGGGGGTGGTTGCATCCTAAAACCATACACTTTTGATTTTTACCCTAAAAAGGTCGATAGCCAAAAACCGCACAGCTTATCGGTCATTGTATAACAAATTACCGTACATTTATAGTGGGTTAAAACCACACTATTTTTAGTGAAAATAGTGAAAAGATAAGATTATAAGATATGTACTATTCAATAATCAAGTATTTAGTTGTCACTCGTTATTAGTCGGTCTCGATTCGGTTAGTGTTAATTGTGACGTCTATAATTTAGTGTTAAAACGTTAATATCTTAAATTTTTATAATGGATTTTAAAATTATTGAAAGTAACGAAGGGGGCAAGTGCTTATTACTTGACGATTTTAAATACCGAAAATTTAGAGTCAATATTAGTGGAAATGTGGTTTGGCGGTGTTGTATTAAAAATTGTACATCCACGGTTACAACATGCAGTCAATTGAAGAATATACTAAAAATAAATAACACACACAAACATGAACAGGCGGAAACTGTGAAAATTCAAATTCAAGAGGTACGTAATGTATGTAAACGCAAGGCTTGTAATGACATTCATGAAAGACCGCGAAAAATAATACGGAAAGAGGTATCATCAATAGAGAATAATGAAGTAATAGGAAGCAATGACGTAAACTTAATAAGGAAGTCGATATATAATGAACGTAGGAAACTTTCACCAACTTTACCGAAAATTTTGGAGGACGCTCTAAACTTTGTTTCAAATAGCGATATTTTAACCTGCCAAAATGAAAAAATGACCTTCGTGTATAAACAAGAAGAAATGATTATTGTTACGTGTAAAAAAAATATTGAATTTTTATGTAATCATTGTGATGAATTGACTGACGGTACTTTTACATACAAACCAAAGTATTTTTATCAACTGTACTACACGGATGGAGCAGATATTATTATTTTCCTTTAGTACATTGTTTTTTACCTTCTAAAACTGAATCGTGTTACTTAAAAATGTGGGTCAATATTAAAAATATGTGTTTGGAGTTAGGACAAGTTATAAATATAAACATTATCCATCTCGATTTTGAGATAGCTGCTCATACGGCTGTACAAAACACATTTTCCAGAGTACCAGTTTAAGGCTGTAGATTCCACTTTGGTCAAGCTTTATGGCGGAAAATCCAATCAAAGAATAACCTTCGACAATCATATAATGCTAAACAAAACGAAACTGGTGAATGGCTAAAAATGTTTTTTGGATTACCATTTTTACCAGTACATGAAGTCGCACTGATGCATTCATTGATTTAATGTCCATATGTCCACAAGATGCATGTTCTGAATTTGGAGACTACATTCTTAAGTATTTCTCTTCACCTACATTGAAGGACAATTCCCAATGGAAATTTGGACTCATCCAATCAATGCAAATATAACTACAAGGACTACGAATGGAGCTGAAAGATTTCGCCAAGGGTTTAATTCTGAATTTTATTCTCCGAATCCATCTGTATTTATGGTTATTGATGTTTTAAGAATTATTCATATCGATACAGTAACACGTATGAACCAGTGCCATAAGGGAATTCAAACTTTAATCCGCCCAATTTAAAAACAAAAACAAATTAGTAAATACATAATAATAATATTTTTGATTTTTAAGTAAATGTTATTTATTTTTAGGAGCATTTGTTTCAATTTTGGGAAGAATTTTTATGTAAAGGAGATCGTATAAAGTTTTTAAAAAACGTCGGCAGTCGGTTTCAGCCAATCAAACTTTGAAAGTTTTAAATTTTTTTAAAATTAATATTTAAAATTTTTAAATATATTAATTTTTTTAATAATTAATTATATATATACATATGCGTTTTTTGTCTATCGACCTTTTTGGGGTCAAAATCATAACTGTGTGGTTATTGGATACGACAATTTTTAAAATTGTGTGATTTTAACCTCTTAGGTAAATGTGTGTGGTTTTAACCTACCAAAAGTGTGCGGTTTTGTCCTGTATTTTATCAAAAGTGTGCGGTTTTTGGAGTCAATGGAGGGGGTATAAGGGGGTTATACCCACCCTGGAATTTCGTTTAGCCCCCATCAACGTAAAATTGTTTAGTTACATTTTTAGAATTTATGTTCTGTATACCAGAAAAATAATACGCTAATAGCCCTCAAATATAAATTCATACTATGTGAAGGCTTCACCCATCAGACGTTTATAATCGCAATCCGACACTTTTTTTGTCGAGTCGAGTTCATGCATAATATATTATTGTTTTAACATAAACCAATATATTAGTGCATTCTGAATATAATAACACGTGACTATATTTGTAGTAGTGTACAGTATATATATATAATTTGTCCAATGATTTATCTATAATAAGAAATAGTTATGTAAACTTAATTGTAAATAAAATGCTAAATTAGTTATTTGTCCGCTGTTTTCAATCTTAATATTAACACTATATTATAGTCAGTTAAATTAGAATAGTTTAACTAAACAAATAATTATTTCGCCAATTCGGGGTGAAGGCAAATAAACCTAATCTACAATAATCACCATTCATCGCGATAACGCAAACTAATTATTATTAAAATGTACAATTTAAAGTGTAGGTATTATTATATATTGAACAGTTGAATCAAACACGAAATAAAAATATAGTTATAAATTATAATGTCGTCGAGGAGATGAAAAAAAATGCACTGCACAGGATCAACAGTTGTTCCGGACGAACTGCAGAGAAAAAAAAATTGCGTTGGCTAATTTATACATGTACCAATGCATATACGCATATAATGCTCATTTGTTTTAGCCGAGACTCAATAAATTTCATCATAATTTAAATATTCCGTAACTTTCCATGGCGCCGGTCGTTATATCCAATTATTTGAATATCGCGTTTTAATATGTACGGAAACTGCAGTGGTTCATTTTCGTATGGATACGAACTATAAAGGCGAATCGTGTCGTCACGTTTATAATGAAATGCGTATAATATATACGTACAACAGTTGGGTAAAAAAAAAACCTGAAGAAGTTTGAAAATAATAAAGCTAAACATCACGTTAGTCACTACCTAGTTATAAACGTATAGTCTTAAATTCAAACCCACATACTTTGGTAATTATAATATATGTAGGTACTCATACATATTACATATCAAATAGCAATACTACACACGGGTGTTTTAAACAAATGTATATAATAATATTGTAAAATATATTTAACTTATTAGATTGTGTGACAGTTTCTTTAAAATAATTTTCTAAGCACTTAATATTATTATTATACACTCATTGATGATGCACCCAAAATCCATATTGTTAAGTTACATGCTTGCATATTTATGATACCAACAGTAAAATTTTATATTTAAGGTACACTTAAAATCGTTCACATAATAGTTAATACTATACTTGAATTGCGCACTTTTGCGCCATTGCTTTAAAAACTTATCAGGTTATATTTTATCTATATCATTTTCAACCCTGCCCATAGTTGGTGGCTTATTATAAGTCTTGGGTCTATTATTGCAGGTAGCAAAAGTTCGTTTCAGACTTTACAAGGAAAATAAAAGTACACACGTATATAGTACTAACCTATGGGGTTGTGTTAAATTAAATTTAAAATTTTGTTCAAATTTACAGTTTTGTTGAAATTATTATCAGAAATACCGGTTTTCGATTCTCGCCTAACCGTTGTTAATAACATGACCTAGCATTGAAGTCATCGCTGAAAGTATCCCGACATTAGTTCCAATAATGATAAGTCTACATACATAGTTCATCTAAATACTGCCTTATTTATTTATAATATCAGACTGATTGTATCAAAGTTAATTAGAATTTTTATTTGAATATAAAAGTAAGTAATACGAGGGGAATAATTTTTCTTTTACGTATGTGGCTATGTATAAAATATACCTATACACCGTAAGATTTTTAGCTAACACTGTGGATTACATAAAATATTAGTTAATAATGCCTAAAAAGTACTTAAGAAATCTATAAAAAAAAATGGTTGAACAATGAACATATAAACTTGTTAACCCTTCTACACGATGTTATAACCGTTTTCATACATATTGTATTCAACTCTTTAAGTCCGGTTGAGGGTGTGCCCGATTACAATAAAAAATATGTTGTGAAAACCCATCTCAACCTTATTTATTGTGAGAAAATGTCTGAGTATTTGTGGTTTTTAAAGAAGGAAACTGCAAAATCAGCATCTAAAACCAGGACATTTTCAAAATAATTTACACAAAGTAAGTATAAGTATATAGAGGTATAGTTTATATAGTATAGTATTATACAGGTACTGTTTAATAGACTGTAACTGCTCAACGATGGTTAAAATCTGGTTTTATTATAGCTGCCGATCTGTTTTTTCCTGAGGCGCTCTGTACAAAGTGATCATTATATAATATAAGAAAATTGAGTACTTTTAACGCAGATGGACATCAATAACAATAATAATAGCAGTTAAGGCTTTTAATTTTGACGCATTTTACGTGGTTTTATTATTGGGTGCAGGAAAACGTGTGATAAACGTACTTTTATAACTTCAAAAAGTGTTCTGATGACATTGACATTATTGAGTAGTGTTTACTTAAAATGCATATAAGTTAGGCACTATACCTGTATTTGTGAATTTTTCCCGTGTAGCTGGAATTGACATGAAATGTCGAAATGTAAAACTGCATTTTTACACTTTTATTATACTGCAGTGTGTCGACGATAGTCGTACACATATAATATCTCAGCACATAGACGTTGAATTTTAACCACATTTTTTTATTCATCAAGATAATAAATAATATTAATGATATAATATATAGTTTTTTTTTGTGCGCTCAAGTTTCACCCATGTTCGGCTCAACTTTTTTAATAGATATTTTTTCTCCACCCTATAGATGACAACATACTGTAGAAATGGACATTATCTATCATAATAATAACAACAACAATAATAATAATAATCGTTTATAATACTTAGCCAGCCTATTAAAACTGTATATATATATATATGGCACTTTTTTTGTAGAACTGTCTATTCATATATATCCCGCGACAATATATAATAATATATAGGTAGGCGTATAAAGAGTTGGCCTATGACCTATAACCGTAAATCTGACCTAAATAATAGAAAAATTTAGAAAGGAGCCACATTGATTTGTTGTAATTTTTTACAAATTAAAATAAAATCGTCCAAACATAATACTATTTTAACATGGGCACGTATAATTTAATGCGGGAAAAATTATATATTAATATAAAACAGAACGTCTTCAAATCATTATCGTTCATAAAAGTCGTAAATATATTGTTAAATCTAAATCGATCGCACGTTTTTCTCAGTGAATTTTCGCTACTCTCCGAGGCGTCGGATTCGTACAACGGGCCGAAACTGGACGAACTCTGCTCTATAAAATATTATTACAATAATTATATAATATTCTAAAACGTGCAACTGGAGACGGGACGCGTAGTGTAAATAAAATGTTAATATCGTATTAAAATTATAATAATAATATAGAGAAACGTGCGCTGAGACGGCGGCACCCGAAACACACGACGATATTATTATTATTATTAAAGAGGACTATAGCTGCGGTAGCGGCAGGCGCCAATCAGCCGCGGCGCGATGGACTGCGAACGAGGTCGACCGGCGGCGGCGTGGGCCGAGCAACGGCGGCGGCGGCGCGCCGGCTGTGCGCTCTTCCGTCGCTCCTCGTCGGCGGCTTGGCGGCACCACGACGCGATAATATTATAATAATAATAATAATATAACCCTACGCGCTCGGTACAACACACGTTCTTATATCTCACACACACACACACACACACACACATATTAAATAGTAAGACGGGTCAAGGTCTCGTCTGTTACAATATTATACTGAAATGATGAACACAATATAATATTATATAATAATAATATTATAATATATAGTATGTCAGTGACGTATAAATTTGATGTGCGGCGATGGGTAGAAAGCCGCACTCGGGAGTTGGACTTTGGTTTTATCTCGCATACCTGCTGTCTGTGAAAAAAAAATAGTGAATAATAATAATGATAATAATAATATTAGCATCAAAGAAAAATTAATATTCGGACGAACCTCTCTACAATAATTTATGTTCAAGAAAGAAATGCGATAAGTCGATTAATTTTTGGTACCAACGTCGAAGGATAATATAACATGGTCTTCCGTGTCTTAAACATTTAAATCTCCGCCACCCTCTCAAAAAAATGACTGAGCTTCAAATACGCCACTGTAGCTTTTGTACTAAAAATTATTATAATATTATGGAACATTAGTTACGGACAACGAGTATTTTGTAGTATTTCGTCTGTATACGAGAATGTTAGTGATATATTTTGTAATCGCTATAGGTATTACGTGATTTGGTGAATGTGTAATGTATGGTACCTGTATACAATAACCTAGAGGAAAAATCCAGAGAGAAAATGACGTCCGAGACAATGGTTATAGGTAGAAGAAAAAAACAACAAAATATTATAATGAAAACAACAACGGATTACCACTGCTGCAACAATAAAATACAATATTATACTGTTTCATGTTTGGAATGGTTTAATAAAGTCATAATAATATTATTAAAATATGTAAAATGTTCATCGCGGTATCTCCATAAACATATTATAAGTACCTGCCTCCCTATAAAATAACGTGTTAATATATTATATGTAATTAAATCAAGTAATTGAGTACTTTTCTAATATATTAGAAAATTAGAAAATCCATAAAAATTACTTTTATTTATCAAGTACATATTTACATATTGGTTTTTGTATCTCATAGTAGATAGATATCCCAATACTGTCTTATACAACACTTTTGTGAATATAGAACTAAAAATCAAAATTTATACTTTTGAATAAGATCATGGTTACAACTTATAGCTAAAAACCGAGAAACTCGGCAACATTCTCTACTATATTACTGGGTACTCTCGGTACTAATGGATGTGTTAAATTTGTAGAAATTCAATAATTAATCATTGTACATATACTTGGAGAAACAAAGTATCCTAGCGGAATCCGTGTGTCAAAGTTTCAGTACTTATTTGTAATTAATTTATATTACTTTAAGTTATCTATTTTTCTGTTAGTTACAGGACTCGACTAATTTTTGTAAAAATCATCTCATAAATTTATTGCGCTTTAAATCATATATAACCAACGTACTTTTCACGGAATTCTGTGAACGGATTCGTGGCATAAGTATCTTAAAATTAGTATACATTTTTTCATTTAATGTTTCATTCTATATAAAAAATTACAAAATAAGTAATAATGAAATTTTACAAGTTTCTACGATTAATATTTTTGAATTATAGTAAAATAACTATAATTGTTGGAGGCAAAATCGTTATTTTTCATTAAAATATACACTTTTGTCAAAATTCAAACTGTAAATGCAAATAAGATAAAAACTATTGTGCATTTATGTTTGTATTTAGTAACTTCATGTTTATTTTCAGGGTTTTTACCTAGAAAGTAGAAACAATATTGAAGAAAATTTGTAATGTTAATAGATTCTCAAAGAAGCAAAAATATTTAAAATGTATATTATGTCTAGAAAATGTTAATATTACAATTGTTTGGTTAAGACTTCAAGTCTGAGGTTTTTTTTATATGGATTAAAAAATAAAAACCAAAATCGATTTTGATGAAAATTGATTTTGTTTAAATATTACAATATTTCCCCATGTTTTTTGTTAGTTTCTAATATTATTTAAATAGAACTAAGATTTTTTTCTTTAATTTTGCAGACCCGTTACATTAGTACTTTACCAATAGGATCCAATTAACTATACAAGAAACTATCCTTAAATTTGAAGACTAAAGCATCTTTCTGTGCTTCAAATTATATGAAAATGTTATTATAATATATGTCGAAAATATATGAAAATAGGTACTATTGTAAATTGTAATACCAATTAAGTATCTATTATAATATTCACTTTGCTTAAAATGTTTAATTTAGGTAGAAATACAACCTACACTATCGGTGATGATAACAATTTAATTTTTTTTTTATTGTTCTTAATCAACAATGACCATTAGTTAATTTTTTTTTTTAAATTAATTTATATAATTTGGTTTTGTTTATGAACATTGAAATTTGTGTGGTGATGATGTCCGTGCAGGTCCGAGTGCTGCATAATCTAGGGTGTGGGGTAGGTTGTCGAGGCTGCTAAGTTCGTATATACGTATATTGGAGGAACTCTTTAATAATAATAATTTAAGAACTAAGTATAATATCATATAATATTTATTATACTTGTATGTTTAATAAATATTACAAGGTATTGCACTTTGCTCTTACATTTTTAACCATGGTTTCAATAGTTAATTTATTACTGTGCACGTTTATTTATTATTCAGGTTAGTACAAATGCAAAATTACAAACCTCAATCATAAATAAACGTGTGCAATAATTAACTCACGAAACAGTGATGTAAAATGTAAATTGATGAGTAATGTAAAAAATAATGAAATACATATAGTGGCAGCGGGGCCTGATGGTAACTTTGAATAATATGGAAAGGTTCAGGTATTATGGTGAACAAAAGTATATAATATATAATAAAATGGCACCACATCCTACGTTTAACGGGTGAATGTATAAGTTCATACACTAGCCAGTGAAAAAATATATAATATGTTAGTTCCTTCACTGTGAAAAAAAAATATATAATAATACATTATACGTAATATTTTCTACACAGATGCAGATATTGGATATTATAGTGATATAAAGTATAAACTCATATTATGTCTTGAAAAATTAAAAATCCATATTTATTTTTAACAATGTAAAAAATGTATTACACTTAACTTTATAGGTAAATGTTTCGCTTTAAAATTAAGCAATAACAGAATTTGGTGATTATTTATTAGACAGTTATTTTTTTTTTGCAGTGTAGGAACTATAACATAATATAATGTAATTATTTATAGTGGAGCATCGTATGTTAGGTCTTTATGTCTTTACATATCTTATTTTTAGTAATTAGCGCATGTAATTTTCACCTGTTACTCTCGCGTAGAAATTTATTATTCCTCAGTGTAATTCTGTATTGTGTATAATCTGACAATTTTGCGAATCTGCAAAGTATATAGAGATTTACATCAGTAAATTTAATACAGTATCTTATATTATATAAACAATATATATTTAATAAAATAATAAACACATAAAAGGTGAAAAAAATGGGTCAACAATGTATAGTGCCCACGACCCCGATCCAGTTGGGTTACGGTCTTACGGATCACACATTGAATGAGAATAATCAATTATATAATAATTATAAATTGTTACAATAATCAGTGATTATAAATACAAATGACCGATTGCTATTATCCTGGGACACCGCGGCTGACTTTTTATAATAATATATATAATATAATGATAGAGAATATTTAGGGAATGCTTTTTGAACACTTTCAAATATATTTTTATTTATCATTATTAATAAAAATACCCACAGCGACATAGGCCACTGGGACACAACACACAAGTTATTTTACAAAGAAGACGTCTTAATTCTTATGATTGAGAAGTATGATATTGTCAAGTAAATAATTATTAGGAACAATCAGTAGGTATATGTTGCAAAAGTAAGTACATTTTTATAATTAACAACTTGTTTTGTAGATATTGAAACATTATCTTAAATCTAAAGTTAAATTAAATTAATGTTACGTACTATGTATATCTATGTATACGGTCTACCTATGAATAAAATATATTTTAATAATTGAAATTTGACATTACTAAAAGCGTAAATATCAATACTTCACAAAATATACATAATATACATGTTTCACAAAATAATAGTAAAATATTTAAATAGTTAAAAGAAGATATGTAGTAAATATCTGACGGGTACTAATATGACACCTCTTATAATAGGATGATTGTAGTCGCAGTTCAGATTAAAGTCCAAAAGTAATGGTAAATAATAAATAATGCAATAGGATCCATATCCCATATTATACATGTATTATGTTAATATAGATATTCACGCGTAATGGAATTAAAGTGTAATAATCGTTGGCAGCAAAATTTTATTTTTTTTGTTTAAGTGATTTTGATAATTTTATGCTCTAAGGTAACTTTTATTGTCCTATTATTATATCAAGGTGTAGGTGTCCTATTACCACTATAACTTTTAAACCATTAACCATGTGTTTATTTTATTACAATTATAATATATTTATATCTATTGTTTAATAAGAAAAATAAAATATAACCATTTTTAGTTTGAAAATAGTCATAAAAAATTATATTTATATTTAAATTATACAAAGCTGGTTTGACGCCTATCATTGTTCTTTGTTTTATTATTTCTACAATAATTTTAAGTACTTGTTAGTTGTTATATATCCTTATGAACCTTGAAAATGCAAATTAAAGACAATATAGAGAAGATTCCTAGTATAATATAGGATAAAAGTTTTTTTTTTTAATAATGTCTTTTCTTTTGTTTCTCTATAAATTCATTTTGTGCATTATTATTTACATTTAAAAATGTGTCTAATGAATAAAATAAATTATACTATGCGGAAAAATATAATATTTTATGGAGTGTTTTATTATGTTAGTTTCATATTACCTAATGTTTTATGTTATCCGGCAAATTGTTAAAAAAAATTAGCGACCATCACAATTATTGTCCACGTATCAAGATAAGATATTACCTATAATACGACAAAGAGTTAAAAGTCTTAAGTAGGTATCCAACTTATACAAATATACATGCTAAACCAATTATAAGAAATGAATACGAATCGTGATAATAGGTATGTCGTATGTACTATAGAAAATAATAATAATAATAATAATAATATGATACACCGAAAATTGAACAGTAATGTTTATGTACACATTATTCATTATATACGATAACACAATGGAACATATTTGTCCGTCAGCCAGAAGTTCATCTCACAAATCACGGCTAAGACGTTTTAAGTACCTACACTTTAATACGATATGTCAAATTTGACTTTTGAGTAGGGCAGCAGACAGTCATTACGTTTAGTAGCAATTGAATATATGCTATACAATTATGTAAGATTTTCATGTGTCATAACCACTCATATCCAACGAACGCAAAACTTTCAGTCCGCAAATAATATTATTTGCAGGTGAACTGTTCACCTCACTGCAACACTGTCATCTGCATACGGCGAGTAACACGAAATCGTTTAAGTCACGTGGCAGAGTTATTATAAGTGCACTATATAATGTACTAAAACAATAATATAATGTATGGCAAATAGAGCACGTATTATATTATGCCGTGGCCACTCCGTGAAATCTATATCTGTTAACGAAACATACACTTCGCGTAAGTACGAAAATGTTTTACGAAATGGTCACTCCGATTTTACATAGTGTAATTTTTTTTCAAAAGGAGGTCATTCACTTTGTGTAATAAAACGTTTACCACACAAATTAATACCCGATAATACTATCTTTTTCCTCTTTTTAAATATAAGATGTATTTTAGATTTAATAGTTAAATATCTGTAACTCATAAATACCTACAATTTAACTGAATATGTATAAAAGTATAAAACCATGTATAATAATTGACTATTAAATACGTCGCGTCATAAATAAATAATGGTCGAGCAAACTACCTAATTACTAATAATAATATTGTGTATGGTAAATATTTGATATCACAAAGCGAATGACCGTTTCGTGAAAATATTAAATAATTTAAAATCTGAGTAAATATAAAACTGTCACATTTTCATGAAATATTTTCACGCCTACACCGTTTCCTGCACTTCATGAAGTAATGGTAAAGACTTTTCATGAAAATATAGATTTCACAAAGTGGCTGTATGCCATAAAATATAATATATTATACACTATACAGTGCGGTCAGCGTGTCCAGTGACCATTAACTGTGACCGGGAGAAACTCGTTACAACCAATTGGGATGTAATACATGTAATCAAATTCATATTACGGTTTGGAATTTCGTTAAAAATTAGTTCTGATCTGTTTTTGAAAACGTGGAACTCCGATAAAGCGAAGGTACACGGGGAAGAGTGTTTACTGCAACATTTTAATGTGGTTATATCGGCTAAGGTGAAATGAAAGAGGTAATTTTGATTGTTGCTGATGGTTAAACGAAAATAAACTAGTATACACTACATGCCTGCTGCATCGCGGTGATGATTTAATTCGATTCGTTTAATATTACACCTAATCAGCAATTCACTATTTAAATTTTAATCAACACCAAAATATTAGTTTTCGTACCTTAGAAGGTCGGATATTCGGGTTGAAGACATAACACCGGAGAAACAATTTAAAAAAACCGAATCTAGATTGAGTATCTTAATACAGCAGATCAAGTGGATTCTAAGAAGTGCCAGTTCGTCAAACTGAATGCTACCCACGTCCAAATACCAAACATATCTCGGGTAATAATTTCTCACTCACTTCAGTTTATAAAGTATTCGAGAGCTTGTTTAAACATATTTGATATTTTGTATTCGATTTATTTACATTCTGTCAAGATGAGTAAAATACATCAGCAAATTCAACGTATATATTATTATATTGTACAAAAACTGTTGGCCGGTTTTACAATCAATTAAAATGTATTACTATACATCACTTTTGAGAATTCAAATGCAACGTTATAATAGTATAGGTTATAGTAATAACACATTAGTAAATCCCGATACCCTAGCTGACGTGATGACGTCTATTATTTATTTAAAAATATAAAAGTGCTATGCTAGTCAAAAAAACGAACTTTTCTAGTCGCAATTTATCGCAAATTTCCAAAATAAAAAAGTTATGATCAAATCTGTTCTAAGAAACTCTTTTTACACAGATTTTCAACCGATAACGCAAGCCATCGATGAAACTGTTTATGAGTATATAACTACTGTATAAACCAAATGGCTCGACAAATTATTTCGTTCGTTTCGATTCCACACACCCATAAATTGTTTGTGACAACAGTTTTGTCCTCTGGCTAACGTCATAGTTTAGGAACCAAATGAACACACTATAATATACGGAAGACAACATTATTTGCTGTGTCGTAGAGCTTTTATTTCTGTTATTTTGATATCGTTAATAAACAACAAATTTGTATGGTCTTTAACTGGGTTATTTTTTATGTTTTTGCTACCTACTTAAATACATTTCTGTATTAATCGCAATAATAATATACACATTCTATGATAAAAACAAATATTGTTTTCTATATCGCATATACATTTTATTTCTCATAACTACGATTGCAGTAACCCGAATGGTTTTTCTATTTGCCCAAAACCGTTTTTTTTTTCACAACAACCATAATGTATTATGGTACTTATACGGTACCACTTATTTAAGACGTCATCTTGAATATTATTTAATTTAAAATTTCAATTTTTCTCAAAACGTCAAATTGTATACATCAATCCCATTAAAACGGGTGTGTGGTGTCCTCCTAAGACATATCAGCTTGCAGGTGTTATAAATGTCATAGAAAATAGATACACCAACTTTCAAAAAGTTAGCAAGGTTAGTAAAATCAGCAGATGTTCGTAATTCTTATTCGCAAATGTATTGCTTTAAAATAATATTATATTATAAAATATATGAAGGATTTGAGTATACTCGATAATGTTTTTGGTAAGTTTTTGTTTATGATTCACGGGAAAACACTAATCATTGCACGTTCTGTATAATAAATATTGTATAATGCAGTATATTTACTACTATCTGTATTTGAATCGAACCGTTTTATCCGTGTTTCCAAACAATCCGAAAATAGTAAATACTCTAGAATCTGATGGTCGTGGAAAAAATTTAATAAAAAAATAACGAAACCGTCACGAATTCGGTATACCTATAATATATAGATAGGCAGGCACCTATATAATATATATGTAACTTGGAGATTTTTTATACCTACCCGTTTTCCGTTGTTATTTCTTTCCGTCGTTCATTATATAGACCACCCTTTCGAATACGGGCAGCTATTTAAACCTCATACATCAGCCAGAGGGATGACGAAAAACAATTCGGGTGTTATTATTTATCCGTTGCCCGGTGATCTCAATTTCGAATCGAAACCAACCGGTAATTTGCCAGATGCCCCGTGATTTATCGTCACTGTTTTTTTTTCCTCCATCTCTGATTCGTTTTTGGACAGCTCTATTAAGACGTATCTTTGATAGGTCTGCTTCCCGACGTCCCACCTCCGCCACGACCACCATCCGCACAGGTACGGATATCTCCCGCGGTAACAATAATAATAATTATTCTGAGGCCATTATGCGAACAAGTCAATTCCGAGGGTTAAACGCGCTAAACGTCGGCCTTCCGTCGAAATATTCCAATATACCTATAGGTATAACTACGCGGGTGTGTGTGTTTGTGCCGCGAGCATTCCATTTTTAAATCGAGTAACGAAAAAAAAAAATGAAAGAAAAAAACAATTTAAACATAATTAATTGTTTTATAATTAATTGTTAAACACCGCCGAGGCCTGGGCTATTAGTCGGGTCAAATTTGCCGATTAGCGAAGCCCACCAACAAACAATATTGTATATAATACAAAGCCTCGGGCTTTCGCCACCAGGTTCACGGGCATTTTCCCTATTGTGTTACACGACCCGTACACAGAATGTGAACATCTGACAGGCTTCAACTGAAAAAAAAATGATTCACTCGAAAATATCTTACTTCGGATGAGAAACGTGTGATTTGTTTGACATAATTCGACGGGGGTGGTTTTAGAAACGGGGCCAAAATAAAGAGAGAGCATTTTTTTTTTTTAAAAAAGAACCGCATCATTTATCGCATTATTTAATACGTAGGCATTTAAAATAAATCATAATGTCTTAAAACATTCTAACGAAAGAAAAAAAAAATCACATTATCCTCGGCGAGGGGCTGTTATAAGATAATTGCTTTTTAAATTATTATTATTTTTAGAGTTTTTTCGATATTGTTTTTGTTGCGGTTGTTGTTTATATTATATGTATATATATAAATAATAATATATATTATATACGTATATAAATATTAAAAGATTGATAAATAAAAATGTGCAAACGATTTTATTATTTATTCAAAACG
Organism: Nasonovia ribisnigri; assembly: GCA_027563435.1. Classification (NCBI taxonomy): domain Eukaryota; kingdom Metazoa; phylum Arthropoda; class Insecta; order Hemiptera; family Aphididae; genus Nasonovia; species Nasonovia ribisnigri. The sequence continues at coordinate 100,044 of JANEHU010000026.1, forward strand.
GTAAAACTACTTAAAAGGATAGTAATCATTTATTATTAACTTTACGATATTTTGCGCGTGGTTTAAAAATAATTACGAGTTTTAAAACAAAATTTGATACGAGACAAGATTGATGGCCCACTTAAATACATAGTCAAAACATAATAAAATTATAAAAGTAAATTTATACATAATACGCTACTATGAATATTTCCATAATTTTGAATAAATACAAGAACAAAAATACACGTTCCCAAAACATTATTTTTCAGCATAATATTATTTCAACTTTTTATACTTTTTTTACTATATTATATTGTTTTGAAATATATTTTTTTGTATAATATTATAATGTTTAATACAATAATATCGCTGTGGTACATTAATACATCTTCTTGTTTTTGTGTACAAATAAACTAAACCATAAATTGCTGCTGTGTTATAAATCTAACCATTTTTTTTTCAAATACTCCTATACGAATATAGAAAAAAGGGGGAAAGTAGGTGTGGAGCGTATTCACCTCGTCATTGAGTAAGTCACTCTAATGTATGTGTTAAATTTGAATTCAATGATAAATCAAGTTGCACACGAAAAACGATTCCGAGCGAAGACGGCCTCTGTCAGTCTATATATAAGTATACCTATACTAAGTACATTCCACGATATACTGATTTAATGGTAATTAGTTTTTCTATTAGTAATAATATGATTAGTTGAACTAATTTTTTGCATTTTGAGTCAATACCGACTTAACGTTGAATAATGTGAATAGGTTCGTTGTAAAAATCTGTGTGGAAAATTTTTTTCCCGTTTTTTCCTAATTTTTTTTTGTTTTCCCAATTCTCGCGTAAAGTTTTGCGCATTTTTTTCCTTTCTTTTCTCTTTCAGAACCAACAAGAATTACTTTCCTACCAGAAAATATACTGAAATTGAAAATCAAATCATTTTTTCTTCTATGAAAAGTGTATCCAGGCACATCATTGTAAAATACTACAACCAATAAATCTATCTCTCTATTCAGAATATAAAATTACATTTTAAAATATGATTTATATTTTAATGGTATATTAAAAATCTGACCAATAAATAGAAGAAACATATATATTACAATATATTAATATAATAAGGATTTCAGATTGTCATCAAATTAAAAAAAAAATTATAAAACTGGATACTGCTAGCTTCGGCATCCTATAATACTATTTTATTTTTATTGTATATTTTAATCGATCAATAGAATATTGCTAAAATTCTATTGAACTGGACAATACATAATACTAATTAACGTGGTCTAAGAATACAGCGATGTACAACTGCTGGAATATCGATAATTTAAATCCTGTATTGTCCTAGGCACTTTTACAAATAATGAAAAATAGAACATTTGAATCATTTTTTGCCCACGTACTAATGACTTACATGTGTTTTTTAGTTTTCGATGTTATATTATCACTATTTCGTTTTATTAGTGTCCATATAAGGGAAGATTTAGCGCGTCTGTTGCGTGTGTTTTTGAGATAACCCTAAATTCGGCGAATCGATTTTATCTAAGTCGGCCCTCATAAAATGTCCCATTTCTCATTTTAATGGTTGTTTAATTATTATATTAGGTTTTCCATATGACTTCACTACTTCAGTAAGGTCCCATACCTCCCAGGGTTTATTGCATCACATTATGGAACGTCCGCGGCCATGGTCGACTCACACGAAATATTGATTAATTTTATTTAAAGTGTATGTTGTTTAGGAGTCACTACATGATTGCTATCGGTTTTAATTTTATCATTGATCTACTTATCTCCCCTCGGGATTACTGCGTTTCAGATTCCATACTATATGGCCAACAGCAATCTTTATGATATCCCGAACGACTATTGCGTCTTAACGTCACTCGCTTATCGATCGTAAATTAAATCTACTCATTAAAAACACTCACTATAAAATAAAATGGAAATAAATTGAAATAATAATTGAATCACTTGTTTGCAAATGCGGGCAGAACGTATAAAAGTAACCTTTGAAAACTAATTTAAGTATTATTTATGTATACGGTTCAATGAAAATATAAAATTAAAACTATGACCTTTAATAATGTTTGTACCAATAATTTATTGACTCCATATATATTATATATATTGTATAGGATTATTACTATGAGTTGACCGATATATCAGCGTTATCCTATGGTGACAAATAAAATATATGTGACCAATATCCATAATATTATATAGGTCATAATAATATAATGATGAGTAATTACTAAACCGTTGTGGGAAATTTTTATATAGTTCGTTTTTTCTGTGTTCTCGAAATAGTTCGTATACCTACTCGTTTCTTTTCGTCAACGAATGGATTTTGGGCTGGTTCGAATAAGACCGAAACGGACGTTAGCAATCGAAATCGTTCGTCATCTTTGCTCAATATAAAAAAAAACTGCACCAGTCAATCACGAGAGACTTAAGTATATATAGGCGCTTACACAATCACCCCTATGACGAGCCCTACGCCAAGGCCAGCGGCACAGCAACCGCGGCGTATCTACGCCGCCAACAACAACTACAGTGCAGGTATTATATGAATTTAGATTTTTTTTTCACATTGCGAACGACAATAAAATTACCATATTAATATATTATTGTAAACATATACACATTTAGGTTTTAAACGCGCCGCGGTCGCAGTACAAAAACTTTTCACCCGGTCATGGGGTGACATTATTTTCGGGCGATTGTACTCGGATTTCGCGGCGCAGATGTGTTACTACCGTGTAGACTACATATGTATACATCATGATGTATAATATAATAATAATAATAATAATATGTAAACGGGCACAAGCAAGCTTTAGAGGTGTCCCGGGGGGTGGTCGATAAATGTATAATATAATCTTATCTCTCCGATATAATATGACTTAAAACGATTTCGGTTAGGCCACCGTATCCTGTACCGGCTGTACCGCGGTGCACAGCATAAAGATTATATACCACCATATGTGTGGGTACAGTTGTATGTTTACGTGTGTTCATAAACACGACCACCCCCGACGAATATCCCCCGTGCTGCAAACACTTCGGACGTATGTTTTCGCCAGCTAACAACTACGACATTAAAGACGGACTTGCGGCATAATAATATAAAAACTACACCGCACTGTTGCAGTGAACGCGCACACATTCAACAACGACAACAACGACGACGACAACAACAACCGAAATAATAAATTACTAACGACTGCACTATACCACTGTGTAATAATATACCGGCTATACCTAGCTATACGCCGTGTTACCACTGTGCCTAACCTATATTATAGGTAATCTTAAATGTTTACGTTTTCTTTATCATCACAGATATCAATAATAATATTGTCATCATAAAACCGAGGAAAACTCACCGGCACTGTCATAATATTAATAACGTGCGGACCAGCTCCTTATTCGTACCTGCGGTGTTATGCCGTTGCGACATGTGCATCGCCCGCATTAATATTATGATTGCCCGTCGCATAAATTAGCGATTTCTCAAAGTCAAGGCCGTTTTTACGGTCTCCCCGGATGGCGGCTGTAAAGTGAAAAAAAAAAAATAATAACAATAAATAAACAGTTATACAGCAATATTAATGAGACCGTGGGCGTGTGAACCACGGAACAGCGTTTCCCGTGGCGGTCTCCGAACAACTTACCGGCGACACTGACCAAACTCTCGCCACACATGCACACACGTGCGTGAAATCAACGTTGAAAGATAAGACGTTTGCGTACATTTTTATTATTAATATTGTTGTTTTTCGTCGAGGCGTGCGGCCATGATATCGACAATAATAATAATATTATAATCACACTCGATATATCGGTATTACAACTACACACGAGTGCATAATACGTACATATCGACCGTCGACGATAATGATGTGAGGTCGGACACACAGATCGTCGTAAAATATTTCACGAATTATAATTATTATAACCATCGTCAGAGTGTTATTGTAATAGGCTTATAATTTATAACCGATCGCCTTTCTACGAGCGTCGTATATAGTTGCGTATAGTACCCATATCATGTAGTATGTACATTATGTAAAATAATATTATAATAATTATAAAAAATAATATACGCACTGTCGACGCCGATACGATCTGTCCACGATGACTGTAATTTGACTGCACACGTGATAGGCGTGCAGAGATTTGCGTTTCAGACGATGCCTGCAGTGTTATTGAATCCCACTGAAAAGTCGATATTTCTTCAGAGATGTGCATCTCGTAACACGATTGTTCATTTATATTGAAAATATAAAGGGAACTAATGCACTCAGAGCGCACTCAACACTTAACGAATAAACGTACGAAACGGTATAATATATGTTGCGTAATTTAGAGGTTTCCACCGCCATGTATGGAGCAGCCCTAAATAAATACGTTAAATAAATAATACCTATAGGAAGGTACCTATGCTTATTGCCCATTAAACTTTCAACTTTTAAAACAGTAATTTTATTTATGGTTAATTTTCATATTTTTATATTTCCGTAACTGTTCAATAACCGTATGGCCTGGACGGTATAATTGCAATTTTAACTACACAAAACGATTTTCAGTAAATGTTATTTTATTTATAAATAAAACCAGACAAAATAGTCAAATACAGGCTACAATTTAAAAATTCCAGAAGATACGTAAGACCACTCTTGCAGTGTGTGTGCATAGGCGTTATATGGTTGAAATAACAATATTAATTGCATAATCACACCGCTGTGGAGTAAAATATGTATACGGAGAAAAAAAATGCACCAAATACTATCGAAATTGTGTAGCATGTGCAACTTGATGGTCATTTGTGTATAGCTTTGTATGTAAGGGTTGATTAATGCCAGAAGATGGTTGAATAACACTGGTGTGGCTGTATTTCAGATTACGGTGCCTTTTATTCGTTAGTAATGAGCTGCATAATAAACTCGACACAAATGTAGAAACAATAAAATTTTATATGCAGAAGAAATCGTAGGTATTAATAAATATTACATCGACCGAAAGGGTTAAAGGATAGACGAAAACCAAACTCGCCAAATATTTAGGTACCTATAATAGTATTTCAGATATAGTATACGTGGTAATGACAATCTAACAGACAACGAATAATTGCGATGTAGAATTATCGAAAACAAAACAAAATATTTCCCTTAATGTAGTGAAATCGCGAATTTATTTAAAAACCGTATGTAGGTATCTTCACACAGAACTGAAAACATCCAATTAAATTAATGAAAATCAAATAGTTAAGACGACAACGGACACATTAAAATGTTGTTAATCTATAAATTATCACCATACATTGTTAACTCCATGAGATTTATGAGGCGATTGAACAAGATATCTTTATTAATAATTAACACTAAAAGTTATCAGATTTTTACAATAATAATAGTAATTTTGTAAATCTTGTACATGCCTATAGCTAGTAATGATTGAACTGACGAACCAGGTACCTTTAATGAATTCATAATTTTTTTTATTTATTGAAATTCAATAGATAAAATTTATCAATTTCATCTACGAATTTTCCTTCTGTCTTCACATTCGAAGAGTATTGCACGAGAATCATCGATACCGCGAACGCTATTAACCTGGTATCTGCTGTACAATACCTATAATAAAATAAAACTGTCCGGTCATTATACAATCGATCTACGTGCAGTGTGCGTATATACAAATTATATAATATAAGTATAGGCTGGTAGGTTAGGTTTCAAGAGATTTTACTGTCTTAGTCGCTTGGAACAAAAAACGACCCGTTTCGTGGTATACGGGGTCGATGTCTTGTATATGTGCGTTAAGTAACTATTTAAATCTCATGTATGTAGTTGCCGAGTTCTACACGCGTCATTTGCACGCCACATTATAACATAAATATTCACCTATACCTATACTTAGCAGGTCCGTGTTAATAGAAGGCAAAGCCACAAAGGGATATTTTCCTAGGAGCACTTCAGCTTGCTAAAATTATATAGGGCACCGACAAATTGTATAATAGCTATTATAGTAGAATAGATGAAAAAAAGTTTACAATTTGACTTATACTCAGAGACCAGTAGCTACCGCTGCAATATACATGCAGCCATGCACGACCCAGATTCTATAACCACGGTTACTTGAGATACCTTGGTATTACAATCAGTGAGTAAGGTTACTACTATATTCAGATAATAAAATATTTTAATGTATCACATTATGGGTGGCGATAATTACATAAATATTTTTATAGTATACATTATAATACATAGAGCCACTTTTTATAATTTGGAGGGTTTACCACTCGTGTTCCTACCCATACGGAGGGGGGAGTAGAGGAGTGATTGCAAATTTTTTCCCTTGGGGGCTAAATGGCTCAACTATATAGGTACACGGTTCTGGTGCTAATAGCTAGACATTTATAGTGTATAATGTTATATATAGAACGCATGTCGGTTTCATTATCTTCTGGTAAAATCTTACGGTGTTACATTTTTTCAGATATATAATTAAATTAAATTTATCAAATTGTTGATAAATAAACTCTTATAAAAGAATAGGTGTATCGAGTCTGTGATCAATATAATATTAATACCGTGTTGAAACATTTTTTAATCCTTACGTCATACTATTTATTTATAAATGTTTATTTTCCTCAGCTATATTACTATATCCTTCCCTTCCCCCGCCCTGTTTAACCAACAACAGAGGAGGCTCTGTTTGAACTATACTACTCTTATATTTTTCCCCTAGTTTGATTTTGAATTAATTGAGTCTCATTATAATTTCTATAGAAGTAAAAAATTAAATATATTAAAACGTTTCACTGACGCGTATTACTCAACACTGCTTAGACGTTAGTCAATTAATATTACATTTTGGTAGTTTGAACAGTCTAATATTTAATATGTCATAATCAAACCCATGGCGTATAATAATTAACACTGTGCGTCGAAAACTGCAGTTTTTTTTTTTTTATATAAAACTCAAAATGCTTGTTGTATTCGTACGCATTGGACATGGAGTTATTGAGAACATTATCGGTTACGTTATATTATTAAAATAGGTATAAAAAAAAAATTACCGCCGTTGTTCTGACGGCGAATGATGCCAACAGAGTCATAACGATCGTGGCGCGTATTTACATAGATAAAATCGACATCGAGATTCGATGCAATCGAAAATAACCTAACCACGGTTTCGTTTAATTATGAATAATTTTACATAGATTTACTATCGACGTGCGTCTTACATCGTCCGATGTATTATAATAATATTATGTATGCGAGTACCATACCTATAATATATTGTATAAACGTTATTATATTTCATGCATATATACGTAGGTACTGCATTATGGGTAGGTAGATATAACTACAAATGTACGAGGAATAATAAAAATCGACAGTTTGTTCACAAAAATACCTGGTGCCAATACCAACGAAAATAATAATAATATTATACGTTTTATTACTATACATATACGAATATAGTGTGTACCTACATTGTAACAACTTAATAAATATCGCCCGAGCAGAATAACTTTAAGTATTTGTTCAGAATTTATGTTTATGCCAGATGATAACGAAATAACCGAAAGAAACCAAAATTATAAACCAAAACTTGTAAATATAAGGGTATGGATTTCCAAGAACAGATATTATGAAACTGCAGATTATATATAGAACAATTATAATAATTCAGTAAAGGTCAAACAGTGGTGTTATAGATCACGGGTTAAGCGTACATTTGTGTAGTATACGTTTTTCTGAATTAATCAAGAACCAATTTAAAAATGTATCAATTTGAAATTATTGTATGAAAATTTAATTTTAAAAGTTCAAAATATATTTAAAAAAATAGTACAACTCCTTGTGTACGAAATACAATGAAAAAAAATACAAATTGAAAAATGTTCGCACATTACCATCAATATATTAGACAATGTGATAAATTAGGTACCTACCTACATATATTTAACTACCTGTGTAGAATATGCGGTTTTAAACAATTGACGTGGCAAATTGGCTAAATATTTTAAAGGATAGAGCTTTTTTTTTACGGTGACGATTTCAATTACCTACAAACATCAAATACACATCATTATAATATTGTTTTGTACATTCGTATGGTCGACCCAATACGTATATTTATAAATAATGCGTACAACCCGCAAATGCACATTGAATTATATTATATATTTTATATGGGACAACCGTTGCCTGTTTTTGCTACACATAGTTGTGACAACGATTTTTTGACATTCTATATTTTTTATCTACTCCACCGAGACCCTAAAATGATTAATATTTAATCTCTCAATATACCTTGCATTATACAACTCGTCGTAATGTCATATATTATTATATAGATGAATTTTATTCGTTTTATGTACGTTCATAATAAATTTTATAGTCTTGAATACCTAACGTACAATATGACTGTAATAACATTTGTTTTTCGATAATACTTCCGACGACGTTAATTCAATGAACCCGAAAACGATTATAACGTAGTTATAATATTACAAACGTGTTAAACATTTCCAATATCTATCGAATAACAATATTATATTTACAGCCACGCCACTGACTGCAGGCTGTGTACTACGAGTTTCTGCAGACCGTAAAATGTGTGAATTTTTACCAAATTAATTTACATACCCAAAATAAGTATTGTGTATATTTTAAACGATAAAATATTATATATTAATTAATTTTATAGTTATACGTAGGCACCTGTGAAATTTAATCGAGCAAAACTGGGGTTATGATACTTTTGTTTAAAAATATTACACCAAAAGCTATTGGGTCGTAGTTATACGCACTATTGACTCTTGATGAGCATATAATATTTAAAATGTGTTGAAAAAAAGCAATTCAATCAAATGGTAACAGAACATGATGGGTTTTGGTCTATTAAATTATTATACTTAATAACAAACCTCAAAATCGGATTAAACGAGTTAATGGTTTTAATTAAACGACTGGACTTAGTCGTTGCTTTACTGGCGAGAGCGTCCGATTTCAGATTCGTTTACACGGCGAACGCACTCGGTGGCCCTCGACAATTATGTACCGATATGATACCTGCGTGGGCCGTCTTTTTCGGTGACCATCTGCAGCTGATGGGCTGATATAAATATTCGGTTTAAGCTACCTAACTGGTGAAAATTACCACACGCGAACTGGAGCGTTACACAATTTTCAAGATTAAAAAAAAAAAAATTCTTCCAAAACAAATATGAACATAATGGATGTACATGCCTATTCGTATTTTGTTGACAGTTGAAAAACCCCACCTATATATTATACCATGTTATTATAATAAGATGACTCCGCATAACCTTGTACATAATAAAAGCTCATCAATACTTATAATAATGTGATTGTATCATGCAGTTTTTTTTTATTCAGTTACATATATTGGAAAACACATTTTGAATCTTTTTCATATGGCGTCAGTAGAGAGACGTCGTACAATGTAACAAAGAATGTCTACGTACCAGTTTCATATTGCAGTAAGTTTACTTGTATATTAGTATGTAAGTAGTTAATATTAGAGGGAATTTACTTTACATCGAATTTGTTGAGAATAATGTAGACAGTGCTTGAGTGAAGAATTTTTTTTCATATTTCTAGTTCAAAATTAGACAATGAATTTAAAAAATATATATTTAAATAGGTACTCATAACTTATTTTAAAATTAAAATAAACTCTATGCTACTCATAGGTAATAGAACACAGTCAAATACTAACTACCTATTAGAATATTATCAAATTTCGTTGTGAAAAGACTAAAAATGAGTGGTTAAACAGAAAAAAAATGTGTAAGGGGATGCAAAATTAATGTAAAATCAAATGTGTACCTAAAGACTATGCCTCATTGATTAATGTATAGGGTTTGAGAACATATTATTATACTTTTATACATATAATATTGTTTATTACTAAAAAAATTCAATAATTAACAATAATTTTACTCATTATTCATATTAATTTGTTGTTTTAACGTTTAGACATTTGATTTATGTGTGGAAAGTGTTTCAAACTCGTTTTTTCAGTTAAACGATCCAAATGTGGTGTAATTGCTGTGTTTAAAAGACGCATGCTATACTATTTGAAGAACCTTAACACTATAAGCTGACAAAATATTGGTCTGAAACTAGTTGGATTAAAATGTAATAGAGCCGCATTAATAATATATTATAATATGTATATATAATAGGTACAGGTAAGTATCGTTAAAACTGTATATTTTCTTGTTTTCTTCTTCGAGTGGGTTTTACATTAAGAACAATATATTTTGCAGTTTATATTCCTCCAATCCTCTGTTTTATTTATTACGATTACAAATACACGTAAGCGCCAGTAGTTAAGTTTCCGAACACGTTATTTATTTATTTCATAGTCATAAAAGTTATATATTATCTCATATTATTTCGTGCAGACTTACTATTGGCGACTATACAATATGGAAGAAATACGTACCTACATATTATATGATTAACTTATATATAAGGTGTAACAGGAATATTTAACAAATTTCCATTACAAACGTTGCTGTTTTTGTTAAATAGTCTTATTACACCCTGTATATTATGCCATATGTGTGTTATATCTACTTGTTACCTACTTGTTGTACCTACTGTTATACCTACTGCATTTAACATGCTTGCATAGAAAAAATCGTTTGTGGACAACGTCCAGTGCATTCATGGCGGATATATATAGGTTTAAGAATTTTGAAAAATCACCTAATTGTATATTATATTTGCAATGTGTCATCTGCAGTTAGGGTTCTGGATTTGGAATATTTCAACATTTAAAATATCACTCTTCTTGAAATATTTCAACTGCATTTTTAAAAATAATTGTTTTCTCTGAACTTATTATTCAATTACCTACCTATGGATGATTAGAAATTATTATTTATTACACACAAAAAATATCAATAATGAATGACTCATCGGTTAACGAATTACTATGTAAATGGTTATAAATTAGGTGTACTGCTTACATGTTATTATTTATCATGGGTTAATTTATCAGTTAAAATTAATTGGGTCTCTCTTGGCTATTATTTTCTAGTATTCGATATAATAAACTAACTTTTAAGAATGTTCTCTTGCTGTAAGTTTATGGCTATTAACTTTAAGATATAATGAAATATTTCAAGAAAATAAATTCCATGAAATGTTAAAACCCTTTCTGCAGTCATCGAAATCCAAATTATAAATGTTATACAAATATACTATCAACATTTAGACCACAGCTTGGCGTATATTACGAGCATAAATACTGGTGTCAGGCCAAAGAGTAATCCCAGATTAAATTCTAATTTTATGAGACGTAATATTGTAATGTATTGTGCGTTGAATCCAGAATCGATAACAATCAACCTAATATTTTGTTTTCGAAGATGAGCATCTGTCTCGTTTTAAAATTAGTATGGGAGGATCGATATAGGTAACGAATGCAGGAACGTTTGACGATGTACTAGTCTGCTTAATTTATCATTATTTATGCAACAGTAGTAAGTTTGATGGACGATACTGACATCAGACGACGAAAAAAAATTTTCAGACGAAAAAAGTCTATATTGCAATAAAATGAAAACAATATGCAGTGTATATATTGTCAGGTGAGTTATCGACATAGTGATTTTTAAGATTTATTAAATGAGTATACGAAAATATTATTATATACGTCACACTAAAGTCAATTGTGGGTTATTCGAGTGGGTCACATTATGTATAATGTATTATCATTACGTTTACTATTTCAACGCCACGATCGTATACTCATATAATAAACGAGTTGCAGCAGGTGCCTCTTGCTCTATAATATAATACAATAATGACGACGGGTGCAAACTGCAATCGTATCGTACATATTATTATATATGATATAATTTTTTGCAAATTAAATATTATCTCGCCGACAAAATGTCAGCGATCCTCGTCCGTTCGCAACCACCCACGATTCCGTGCACATAATAATATATTTTTATTATTAACGCGCTCGCACGAACGTGCCTACCTATATATTATACGATATTATTATTATTATTATTATATGCATATAAATATATATATATATATATGTATACATTATATACGAGTGCATCCGATGTGAAGATTTATGTTTTTCGTCTGGTCGTTTCGAAACCGTTCGCTTTTGCGCATTAAATGCGTTTGCTGCAGGGAGCGAAATAAGTGAAATAAAAACCGTGATTTATGCTGCAATTCGTTTGCACCCCGTGAAATAATAGTAATGATTATAATGCGTTACATGGACGGTGGCGGCGGTGGAGGAGTATTGCGGAACAGTTTTTGTGTTCAAATTATTGGCGGCGAGTGCAGAGAGGAGTCTGCTGGTTTATAACTCGCGACATGCTGGCCTGCTTACTATTGTATTACACATTACGTTATATTATGTTATTATAATGTGCGCGAGTGGTGGATATTGTGTGTGGTTGGTGTACACAACATTATGGCAACAACTATACCGTCGCGACTACCGTTATAATATAATGTATTATTATTATTATTATTGTTATCATCACCATCGGCCCATGCGACCGCAGCGTATATCTATTTAGGTACCTATAATATATTATAATACAATAATGATAATATTTTAAACTAAACGTCGTACAGGCAGTATGCGAGTCGACAGATTGGATTTTCTAGATTAGTTTGGCCAATGTTGTATTAAGTCATTTGAATATACGTAGGGGAAAAAATATTCTTACATTATATTACAATATTATTATTCATATTATATAATATATATATATTAATATTAATAATATAAACACAGACCACACTAACCGTTGTTCACCGGCATCATCGTAAACTTCAAGAAGCTGTCAAGCTATGTCGCGTGTGGTCTCGCCACGCAGGTATGGTATATTACCGAAAACCGTTTTTTGTTTTTTTTTTTTTTAATTTATTAATTTTTCTCTTTTTCCGCCGTCTCCTCCGTCCGTGTACACTGTACAGTTGGCCGCGCGTTGATTTATCAAGATAATGTTAATAATATTAAATAATATATTCGGGACGCGAAGCCCGGAAAAAAAATATTATTAATATCAGGTGTACCTATTATGCGTCCTTTTGTCCCGTCGGACAAACAGCCATAATAACATCAAAATAATAACAATGATTTCAAATTAAACACCGCAAACTAAACAATATAATATACATGACGCTGTATTTTATCGTTTTGTCACTTGTTACTTGTCTTGTTAAGTCGTGAAGGAGTGCGGGTAAACTGCTGTCACTGCAACAGTGAGTACCTATGATAACGTAGACATTATAATTAATATCATAATAATAATAATAATACGTATCCAAAAAGTCGAGAAATATTTTTAACGTTACAGGTTTATCTAAATAATTAACCACCGTAAACACGCAGCCGATATAATATATTGTATATAATACAGAATTGTGTTGCAAGGTTATAAACAAAACGACTAAACCTTATCTGACTTAGGAATGCGCGTCGTGCGAAAATCTTTTTGAACAGCATTCAACGATAGTAATAATATGCATTTTGCACGCGTAGGAAACGTTTAATATAGCGAACAATCGTTGAAAATGTATGAGTATAAAATATAATATAAACAATAAATATAAGTGTATACTGTATATGTATGTGTGTGTGTGTGTGTGTTTTTAAATAATTAGACGTACATTTGATCTAATCATATTATATAAATGCAAAACTAAAACAAAATACCTATCGATAACGATTAAGCTCGAATTTCGAGCTTCTAAAAGTCTGATCGTCTGAATCGTATTAATCTAGTAACTTCCTGGATAGAACTACCTGTAGATACTGTTACTGTGTATGTGCGAGGAATAATATCAATGGTTTCATTTTAAATATAGATGTACTATCTTAAATAGTGAAATTTTTTTTTTGATTTTATTTTATTATTTTTTGGTTCACAAGTATAGTCGGACCAATTTTTAAATAAATTCGTTTCGAATGGGTATAATATAATCATAAATAACCTACCTATATCATATTGTACACACTTATTAAAAATTATTTTAACTGTGCTTTCTGTAAAATGTACGAATGTATATACTTCACAAATATAAAGTGTGTGTCTTAAAAAAATAAAATCAGCCAAGTAAAACATACAAATCAGTATGTTCATTGGCTGAATTAATCGCAAAAACCTATTTCGCTCGTCTCATTAAATGTAAATAATAATATGTAGGTAAGTGAATATAATATATAGTACCTATAACACGCGTCGGCAGATATTTTGGGTAATATAGTTTTATTTTCAAACTGATGTTTCAGTGTCCATTTTCAGAGATTGACGTGTTCCTGAAATCTTATCGGTTGAACCATCACGAAAGACACGAGTTTTCAAACGAAACTGACGTAGATGATATAAGTGTATGACCAAAATAACGTCACTGTAGCCCCTAATAAACCTATCAGCGAAACCTTCAAACGTATATTTCAATGACAATAGCAGACAGCTGTAGACATTTCATAATTTCTTCCGTGTGAAGCTGTTTTATAAAAATTGCGTGTATTCGAACACTTCTATCAAACGATTGAATATTATTAAGATTGAACATATTATAATATGAATTATAAAAAATAATCAACTTGAAATGGACAGTAATTTTATATAGTAGCCGTTCACGTATAAATAGCTCATAGAACTCGAATGTGCAAAAAAGCAATACATGGGGTACATATATATAAATAATTATTGTTGATATATACTAGTATATATTCACCTTAGTAGTATACTGTAAATTCAATTCAATGATTATACCACGAGGTTTCTTTTAAATTATAGGCTATAATATTCTCAATAAGATGAGTATTTTTTCTTTTAATTATAACTTACCTACCTATAATTCTTTATTTTACGATTAAAATTAAACATTTTGGGCTTGAATCCATTTGCTGAATCATTCAATGATTTGGACCCTATTAATCTCTATGTTAGTTTTGATTATTTTAAAAATATAATATTTTATTATAACATTGACTGTTGTTAATAAATTGTAATATAGGTAAAAAATTAAAATTTAATATTGAATAATTTCCAATTTTTAGGAATTAAGTTAATTGAAAAGTTATACAGTATTCCGGTTAAATATAAAAACTATTATTCATATAAAAGGTTTTAGACCAATAAATAATATTTAATTAAACAGTGTTTATAAAAGTAAAAATAAGAACAAAACATTAAAATGCATAACCACCTTTGTTTAATATTGTAATATAATATTACATTTCTGTAATAGTAAAAATAATCATGGACTTGAATCATAATTCATAAATCCAAATTAATATTTGGACTAAGTTCTTTTCGTTATTTTCAGGGCTTGAATTTGAAAAAAATAAATACGATTTACGTTATTTTGAATAAATTTTCTGCAACAAACGTGCTTCAATATATTTTACTCGTGTCCATCACAGTGTTGTGCGATCTATATAAAAAAATATATACATCACAGTTTCATCACTACAAATAGTATATTACCGCTGCAGGTAATGAGAAAACTCTCTTAAATACGAATAATAATAAAGAAGTAAAAAGAATACTCAAAATATCGCAACCGCGTATAATTTGAATCCAAATCGATTCGATCGAGAACATTACATTAATTATTCGAAATATCTACTCGATTTGATTGTATATAGACCGCTAGCTTTTATCTAGTTTTAAGTATATTGTGTTCAGAATAGTATTGTATCGAATTATGTGCGTGGCCTGAAACACGTGCCCGAAGGATGACTGCGACAATGACGACAATGGTGTCGACAAATTTAACAGCGTTTTAAACGTTCGAAGCTTTATTGGCGCTCTTAATCTGCAGTGCAGCTTATTTCGGTATTTATAACACATATCACTTGAGAAATAATTTCGCGTCGCGTCGTTCATCGGTCGTAATTTATTATTATTATTGTTTTTCATTCATCGTTGAATTAAGACGTATGTACCTATCTTATATATATTATATTATGGGCTACAATGTATACACAGCGTGTTCGGCGAAATCGTACATATTGCAATAATGTTTACTGCAGGATTTTTTTTTTTTTTTTTTATCGAAACCATCAAATTCAAAAGTATAGTCATATATCACAAACGTTAAGAAACATCCACTCGCAAATATAATAAATAACACATATAATATTATGTTTGTTCGGGATTAAAAATAAATCATTCATACCTAGATCATAAACAATAAAAATGTTTTATAGTACGGTGACCTATATAATATAATTTTTCTATCGAGCGAAACCATATAATATATATTATTGTTGTTGTATGACGTTTTATTTTATGATGAAATTTTATAATATGAAAATATACACCTCATACTTTATAGGTACTTGGTTCAGCAGTTGAGATGAAAAAAAAATGTATGAATATCAAATATAAATGCATGTTATATATTCATTTAATTTGCGTGGTATATATACACTTGACATACAAAATAAAGTTGGCATTTAATATTATATTTAATAACCTAAGAGTTAAAACAATTTGTCATTATTACAGTAGATTCGAACGCATTGCAGAAAACAAAAACCGATTAAATTACAGACGTTGAGTAGAACAGTAAATTGTCAGTATTTACAATAATTTTTTCTCAAAATGAGCACTGCAGTACTTCCAATATGCAGGCCATTTTCCATACGTCCTACTATATTATAATATTAGAACCTATGCATTTACGCTAAAATTAACCTTTAAACTCCAAATAAATTTCGTATTTGACTATTAATAAATTGTATTCTCTAATGCAGCAGTGGTCTACAACCTTTTTGACCCACGACCTACTTTTTTCGTAAACAAATGTTCACACTACCCATGTCGTAAGCCTTTTCGGTCATGGAAGATTATGTTAGGTTACACTCGGGGGTGGCCAACTTGCGGCACATTTGATGTTATTTGATAGCACACTGGCGAGTCTAATAAGATTATGTTTTTCAATATTAATACAATATAACACATCAATTTATTATTGTATGAAAATAACATTAATAATGTTATGTAATATAACATATTGTTTGAATAGAATCTATAATAAATTAAGTCCCGTTTTAGCTGCAAGTTTTGCGTATTTTCCCGTACACAGGAGTCCACAAAACATTTCCAAAGAATGTTCAATAAACATTTGTGTAGGTTTGGGATCACAAGTAAGCTCAATTATTTGATTTTCTATGTCAGTAAACATTTTAAATATATCTGTCAATATATCTACTGTAAATTGTTGTTCAATCCATTCATATCTTATTCGAAATCATTTAATATAATCTTAATTTTTTTATATTTCTAAAACAGGAGACCTGGGTCGCGACCCACTGGTTGAAAATCACCGCTCTGATGTACAATATTATCTATGTACGCGGTAACCTGCGGCTGTATCAAAACTGTTCAGTGTTATAACTTATTACAACATAACATTACAGGTATTGAAACGCACTGCGGTAAAAAGCTCAACAAAGATAATCATACAACTGTAAGACGTCGACGTGGTTGTAACACATCAGCGCTGAAGTCATTATCCGGTCCGCAGATGAATGTAAAAAAAAAAAAGACTTAAAAACTGTTCACGTTTTCGAAGCGAATAATACAAAACGATTTTCTGCGTTGCCTACATGATTTGTTATTGCCCTTCGTCGTAGTCTAACCCGCGAAACGCAGACGCCTATTATATTCGCATATAATTTACCTATATATAAATATGATATCTCACGTTATAGTGGGAAATCATAATAATATTATATTATACATACACACATATAATATAATATTATATACATATACATGCGATCTCTATACGATATCTGGCCGTGATTTAATAACAAGACTCGGTCGATCTTAATCGCATAACGCGTATGCTAAACTGTTTTAGGTACCTACAACAGTCAAACGGATTTTAATGGTAATAGTCGCCAGCGTGCGTATAATACACCTGTACATAATATATATTATAATATGTCTAGCGTTTGTGTGGTGTGTGTGTATAGTATAACCTGTCCGGAGACTAGTCGAGATCAGATAATGAGATGGAAGTCCGATATAAATATAATGCATATTATTATTATTATATATTGTATAGAGACAAATTTGCTCGACGCGAAAAAGGACTCGCGCCACTCACCGCGATTTCGCGAACGCGCATAATATTATATTAATAAAAACACACGCTAGACGTTGTACTATTACATAAGGCTTATAATAATATAGATACATAATTTAATATTATATACGCTGGGTACAAGGAATAGCGGTAATACGCTCGTTGCTCACGAGGTCACTCATAATTATTATTCGCAAGTCGTTGCGATTCCTCTGTTATATAACTGTCATTGTTAACAATGACTTATGCCGCCTAATATTATAAAAATATAGTGTTCCGATTATTGAATATCCCACAGACCCACAACACTGCTGCTGACGACTGGCACTGCTCCGATTTTCCATATTATACCACCAGAATGATGACTGACCTAGGGACTATAATATTATATTATAACACTTAATTACATATACGGCTATACCTACTATTAATTATTATTATTATATTATTTATTTAAATATTTCAAACTACATCGTGTAATAAAATAACTGATACCTGCCTACAACTATATAGGTGGATTTACGACTTAAGTCGAACTGCGCAAACCGATTTGAGGTATTTTCGAGCAGTCGGTTTGAGCAAATGAACTGAATAAATTATTCAAGTTTAGACGTTCAGTTTTTTACACGAATTTTCGTTCTGTTCTAACTCGACACTGCAGCAAAGAAAAAAAACAGTTAATGCTTCCAAAAATAAATCAAAATTAAATAAATTAAAAAAGTGGTGAAATAATTGGTTGTTAAGGGTTAGGGTATAGGATAGGTATTTGTTGATAACGACAACAGGAAGACTATACAACTGTGGCGGCACGACGCTTTCTATAATGTCCTGGCGATTTCACCCGCTCGTGTATTTCAGAGTACCTACGTCGCGCAAGCTCATAATTACATCACTGGTCCCTTCTAGAATGTTCTGGTGCGTTCGTGCTGCCACACAATTATACAATATTACAGGGCGATTATTTTAACAGTAAACACTCACTATCACAAAAAGTATTTACGTTTTAATATTTTTGTTATGTACTTATTTTGAAGTTATTATGAAACAACATTTAAATATACCTGTAATATGCATAATATATTTTAATCGAACAATTCAATTAAATATTTATTTATTTATTATGGAACGAGACGAACCCATCACAAAATTTAGATAGACATCTTAAAGCTTAAGTACAGAACAGTATAAAATATAATAAAAATATCAATCCTGCATATATATTATGGTAACACGCACTTCATAAACTGTGACTAGTTTAATCCCCCAATAGGAACGACGGATCCTTCTTACTATTCTCATATCAAATTCATAAAACAATAAATAGGACTAAACAAAAAAGGATGTGGAACTATGGAAGAGAAATACACTATAGGTATATTAGGTAGGTACATGAATTAAATAATTAATATTCTAATTTCAAAGTCAAACAAGTAGTTAATTAGATGTTAAAAAGATAGAATTTTCGATGAGTGGTTTGTAGTGGCGTGCAGTTGTACCACGAAAAATGTTGGTCCATTCCTCCTCTCATCAAACCTTATAACACACTAATATAAGTGAAAACTCTTAGTTTTGAATTCATTTGTTGTAGATCGAAATATTTAAAAAATATATTTTGCTCTGATGAATTTTAAATAAAAAATTCAAGTCGTCAACCAACTAAGCAAAATCTAAATATACGAAGGTGCCTATTGAACGGGGGTGGACCTTGGCCTTGTGGCGTCTATCTGTTTATGTACGCGAAAATATGTATATTCAGTAGTTAAGCATTAGTTGGGGGTGGGCAAGGACTAGGTTTTATGAATAAATGCCATAATGTCCGATGGATTACTATGAAACAAAAATATAAAACGTTTAAGTAAAAACCAGAGGTACATATTTTTTAATAAGAATCTGCAGTGTTGGAAAACCTATAATAAAAATAATAAATAACAATACGAACTTAAACATCAATACAACATGTATGTGAGTATAGTACCTATATTATTCTTGTTATTACTTAGGTATATTTCTGACCCTACCCCCTACCCACCATTATTAGCAAGCAATACAATTCAGATTGATTTTTGACGTTTTTTATTAATTGTAATTTAATATATATAAACTACATAACCCACACAATTTATAAAGCCACAGATCGAATTAGGATGTGTTTAATATAAGAAAAAAAACATGTCACATTTTATTGTTAAACCATTAATAGGTGGTAAGGCCGGAGGATCAAATAAAATCCTAAATACGACACTATATAATCAAATAAACGAGGACGTCTGCAGTTACAAACTTACAATATCACATAATGCATCGATCAGTCCTCGGGATTCGATCGAAAGACTTATATTGTTCTGTCGTTTTGCAGTAGTCGCTGCGACACGGCTTCCGTGGTATTTCGTCGGTATATCTGGTACTGACTGGTATACAGACGGTTATTGTTCCCAGCCCGGCCGACACCGTATGTTAATGTGTTCGACACGATATAAAATTATCGTGAGATTCTGGAAAACGGTCGGATTTTTATTTTAATTTTATGTGGGCGTTACAGGTGGGTATATTATTATAGGATAATATAGTGTGACGCGTCGTCCGGACGGTCTTCGGCTATTAATGATAATAAAATATATATAATACGATATTAATTTTACGACGTCGGGCCGTGTCTTCGGCTTGTTAATGCCACTCGTATACATTATAATAAAATATATCATATTATATAATATTACGTGTACACCAATAGCAATTAAGACGTCATTTAACGTAGACGAGCCTCTGATCCGTTGCCGCCGCCGCCTCACTACAGCGGAGGGTCGTCGGTCGGACGGACGCGATGAGCGTAGGTCAAAAAGGGTATATGCATTAGCGGCCATCCCCGTTAAAAATTAATATGCGTACTTACTTACCGCAGCACAGTATTTCGGCTTACAGCTTGCGTCCCAAATACGCTATATTTCACAGTTATTAAAATATATTCTTTGATTCGACCGATGCCTAACTTGCGACTTGCGTTTTGGGCACGCGACTTGGCGATATTATTTATTTTTCACCTGCCATTAGTGCAATAACAGTTAGGTGTGCAAGTTGTTCGATGCACAAGGCCACCCCCCCCCCCCCAAGGATCCAAAACCTGCAAAAGCTAAAATTGAAAATATAATTTTTGTTTATAGTAAAATATAATATATTTAGTATACAAATGTGTGAATAACCAATTTACCACGTCTACAAAATTCGTCAATCACTTATAAAAAATGTGTATAGGAACCTACATGTATACAATTTTCAAACCTAAGTTGTCGTGAATTCTTAAGTTGACAGCTCTCGTCATTATTCTGACTTCGAACGATCGACAAATTGTACTGTAGATTTATCGTTAATAATTAAAATTCCATAAACTTATGGAGGTACTTTACATTAAGTTTTCAGGCTTTTTGATCAACATATTAACTTGAAGCTTCATAATAAACACCTAACGCGAGTTCAATGTTGCGGCATCGCAGCCAGCTGAAATATTTTCGACCCTCAAAAGTAATGACTATAGATTTACTTTCCTGACGGAAAAATGATTGAAGTTGAAGATTGAAGCATTTTTACCGAGTCGACTGACAAACTCCAGGCAGGAAATTGTCATATAAATTACTGTTACCAAATAAACTAAATTGAAAAACATAGGAAGGTGCGTTGAAAAAAACAGACGTTTGTACCTTCGCTATGGACACTCTTCATGCAGTACAAAAAACTCAAGAATTTGAAAATTGGACTTAAAGTTAACGTACAGTTAAATAATATATTTAAAAATTCGAAAAATCAGATTTTGAATGACTGCATTATTGATGGACAAACAAATGGGGTTGATCAATATACTTGCGGTGAATCACCCAGTATAATGTATATAAATTAATGCCGAGGGCAGACGTTAACAGAGGTCTATATTATATTTCTCGACACGTCATAACGTATTACTTGGTGTAATTCGTTATAATAATATAATATTATACTATACATAGCTGTTTTCCGTGTCCGTGCGTGCAGCCTTTTATATGTAAGTCTAATTTGTCATATCGTTTTGACGTTCGGCCGGTTGAAAACTCATATTATTAAAACGCCGCAATTCGTCGTTATTTATTTCCGATGTGGAATACATACGAAGGTGTATGTGATATCGCACGTAATATACTGGTATTATATTTTAAAGTTGGAAATACCCATCACATTATTATAATTTTTGCAAAAGAAGTCAACCACATTAGACGATAAATTAACCAGAACGAAACACCTCTGTCACAGCATGGGAGCATATTTATTTTATTTTTTTTTTTTTGGCAAATATCCTAATTGTGGGTTTATTATTTTATTAAAATATTAACGACGCAACGCTTTCAATAATATGTCCGACAAAAAATAAGCAAACACAGCGTTCAATATATTATTATTATAATTTAATCATATATCCTTTGAAAAAAAAAAAAAACATCTATGTCACGAATGAAGTCCGAATGGTCAATTTCATTCGGCTTGATAGCTTAATCTCATAATATTTTATTGAAATTTTACTGAGGTGGCTTCATTCATAATCCAAGCGATTATTCGTATATTATATTCGTCGAGTCAAGCTAGTGAGTTTTCGATATCTTTCAATTTTCTATTTAGGTTATTTTTTACGTCTTAACAATATGATTAGGTTTACATACATCATTACCGTGTCAGGATACCTATTATTTAGTTCCTTAAATATTTTCGAAACTATTTTTAAACGCTACCTTTGCGTCTACCATACATTTGTGGATGATTTCTCTCTATTTTCCACTTCCCACCTCACCACGCCATCATAAAACACTTTCGCAAAAAAACTACAGTGTCGTGTCTGATTGTTAGTATGACTGTAAGGCTGTTGTATTAATAAATAAAACAAACATTACATTATTATATTCTAGAGCTGCAGGTAAATCGTTGATAATTTATTGTTATTCAAATCGTTTTATACCCTTATAATGTGCAAGCACCAGCTGTACACACATGGTATCCGTACACTTGCCGGACGTGTCGACAGGAATCATAATATTCGTAAATAAAAAAAAAATAAATAATATATGCGAGTAAATATAAACGAATATTTTGATACGATTCGTTACGAGACGTCTTATTTATATAATATTATGTTGGAAATATTGTAATAACAAAACTAACAAACAACGCGGTTTATTTAAGTAGACAGATGACATGTTGTTGAAAACAGAACCAGAAGTTACGATGTTCCAAAACCTTAAGAAAAAAAAAATAATAAAACGAAAAACCGCGGCATTATTTTATGAATAATAATTACTATTTAATTTTTGATCGGCCGCCTATTATAGGACGCGTTATGTGGTAGGAATAGGGAGGTAGTTGTAGAACCTACTCGTACCTAATATTATATGCATATAAATTATAGTGTATGTTTTTTTTTATTATTATTACACGTCGGCAGGTAAATTACATTATATATTTTATAATAATATTATGTTCTCGGTGTATAACATAATAATAATATGATCGCATATTGATCCCGAAAACTAATAATAATATTCATTTTTACGTCATTATTATACCACATACGCACTATACAGGGTGATTTGCCTAGCAGCATGCTCACCCCCATCTTTTTCTATTAATTAAAAAATTCTATTTATTAAAAATTCTGATTCGTGGATTTCTTTTACTGCCCTGTGGCGACACAAGCTTCTATTTTGCAAATGAGAATCCACCTTTTTTACTGTAAATTATTTAGCGGATAATTTAGTTGCAAATTTTGATCTACCTAAGCCAAAAATTCGAATGATTAGTTTCTTACATATTAAAATGTTTATACTCAGGATAATAGTCCGTAAAAATGGTTTTACAAAAAAATTAAATAGACATAATATTAGAATTAGTATTTATTATACTTACCATTTTTACAAATGATTAATGTTGATAGATAGATATTAATGACTACAATTTTCAAATCACCATATGGCCCCCATATCTTATAAATATATTATCATGAACCTTTTATCCTTAGAACGAAAAATTAAATAACTCTAAAACTACTAGTACAAATTTTTATTCTGATAGATACGTCAAATTTTTTAGAAAAATGATCCCCAATAAATTACAGCTGAAAAGAGGGGATCTCATTTGAAAAACAAAAGTTTACATCTCCACAGGACACTCCTTATATAGTACAAAAAATCTCAAGAATTTGAAAATACGATCTTTAAGTATATTTAAAATTTTGAATAACTAGATTATTGAAGAAAAAAGGGGATGAGCATACTTGGTGAATCAGGCTGTATATAATTATATTATATTATGGATTATCGCATGGTAATAGGTAGGTACTGCAGAGAATCTCAAAGCATGCTCACGACGATTTTTCATTTCAATGACTAATTAATTAAAATTCTTCTTTTTGCAATTTTTAGGTAGGTATACATATTCAGGACCATATTTTTAAATAATTAGATTTGTATGCTAGTTAAGGAGAAAACGAGTGTCGTGTATAGTGATAACAATATTTTTTCAAATTAACTAAAATCACTATTTATTTTATCTATCAACAGCTTAATTTTTCTATTTTATATATCTAAACTGAAATTAGAATCAATAGTTTTTGAGTTACTTTAAATAGTATATAATAATTCTAAGTGTTTGATAACATGGTCCTTATATTTATAATTTTGAGGTGGTTTCTGATATCAAATTGGATTGAGTTGGTTCTTTAGGGGATTGGTGGTAAAAAGTAAATTCCCGGTAATTTTCAAAATAGTTGCAAAAAACAATAAAAAAAAAAAATTAGGAAAATGAGAGTACCTGCATAAGCAGGTACTTGTCTATATGTAAATTTTCATCTCAGCCTACGTGTTTTACGCGTACGGCGTTTCTCATTTATTCGTACACTCGACCACTTGTAAGCTGTACAAACGACATCTCGAGCCGAGACTTTACTCGAATTTATCGCCCTACACCGTACGTATTACATAATATAGCATGATATTATCCCTCTGCACGGGACATCGTAAAACGCAGACATTTTTATACTCTGGCAATTGAGACTTGGGGGCGAGTCGAAAATTTGGATAGGCGAAACTAAAAAAAAAAGAACGCTCTCCAAAATATTATACGTTGGTTTTTTTATGAGCGCATTTTTATACAGTTTTTTATACGACAAAAGTGGATGGAATTGTGCCGTACATAATATCTGTGTGTAATAGTATACGATGACCGGATATTTCGAGTGCCCTACAATAGGTACAAGCTGCAGGTAACGTGTTTTTATTTGTATGTTCCAAGTTGTGTTGGATGGGGGGGGGGGGGTTTGGAATAACTGAATTTTTTAGGTTCTAATACTCTATGATTCTATGTTATACCTACCTTATGATTCAAAAAAAGTTATGAAATAATTTCTCATAGTTAGGTTGATTTATAAGACAACTTTCATTCAATAGTTTTTTCTAATGAATGTGTTATCAAGTATCAAACATATTAAATGAAATATTTTCGTATTTTAAATTTAAATAGATAATAGAGTTTTTTGTGATCTCCATAGGTGTAATTGTACTTTTCAATCTAATGATAATATTGCTAATTCATTCAATTTTCTATAAATCAAAATACAAGATTTTTATAAATAGTTTATTTATACCGTATCTACCTATTTATTTATTTGTGAACCAGTTTTTTTAATTATTTTTATTTCCTTAGAAATACAAAATACCTACTTGATTTAACTTGTTGATACAATATTTTATTTTAGATTCTCCCAGTCGAAAATGTATGACTTACACCGACACTCACAAAGGGCGCAGTACTGTCTCGTCAAAAATACCATCATGCGAATTTCAGACGCCCTAAAGTCAGCGCCTGTACGTTATGTACGAATTACCTGCTAATATCACAAAAACTATTATCATTAATAACAGTACTGTTTATTAATTTATTGGCCTAGCAGCTGTTGGTTTGACGAATGATTCAAACTGGTAGTTTTGCATTCATATATAAAGCTGGTGTACCAAATAACGTTTATAGAACATAATCCGATAAGCGATGTATAAAACCATATACCTTAAAATGTGTAGGCATAGGTGGGCGACGGAAAAAGTATAGGTACTATTTACAAACAGTGCAACAAATCGTGAAACTATACAATTACAATAATTATTTTATGGAGACCAAGCGAACAGTATTGTTCGACCAAAATAGAGGCCAAACCATGAAATATCGCACCACATAATGCATCTTACGTCGCATTACTGTGCCGCAGTGTCTCTATATAACGATCGAAATCGATTAGGTTCGCTTACAATAATATTATTATTATATTATATTTTAAGCGTCGCACAGACCTTTTATTCTTTCATAACCCGTATGATACCACTCGGGATACCACTCCTCGGCTACTCGTATATTATATTTCGGTTAGGTCTTTCGGACTTGTATGCGCCGTCGCCGTCGTTAAAATATAACATACAACGTAAATCGCCCAATGGAATTTTATTTTTTTTTATCGTCGAAGTAAATTTTATAAGTAAACTATAAATTTATTTTTAGTGGTTATTCAGACATATGATGCACGTTTAATGCTTTTTATATGGACGTGTATATATATTATTATATACGCACGTCTATTATTCATTTGTTCACGGTGAATTTACTTTATATCCGTCTCTTCTTCGATTAGCGAACGTGTTCGAAAAATACACAGTTTTTTTTTCTCCCGTAGGCTTGTGTATTATTATTATTGTTACTGCCGACAAAGTGTTTCCGCATATAACGAATCCTTTGATGTCGGAAAAAATTAATTTAAGGGACACGTTGTGTACGTGCGCAGTCCTTTTAGAGTTGCGTATCGCGTTCGTATGAAACAACAAGAATTATACGACATTTTTATATTTGTTGTAATATACGATACTGTTGATAAAAAAAAAAATTAATAATAATAAATACACTCTTATTTAATTTATGTTACGATAGTAGATAATTCTATTTTTTTGCTAATAGATAGATGAGTTATAGAATTAGTGTTAAGGTTAGTATTGTGTCTATAGACACTATATCATATTATATTTATATGATAAAAAGTAGCTTCAACGTTATCATATTATTTAGGTACCTGTCCCTATCAATTGATTGGTCATTTTAAATAAATAATATCTGGAGATGCAATAATGTGTCATATACTATAGTTAAACGTACATTTATTTAAGAGTACTGATATATACAAATTCATTTCAGTTGGGTTTTTCATGCCATTTTATACTGTAGTTTCTATATTACTGCAAATGCGTGTACATATCGTTTGAGAAGTAAGCTACCCTATACTCGTGTAGTAGATATGGTATCTATATTAATATTTTGTATTAAATCATTTGTGATTTATTGAGTTCCATGAGATCGTTGGTGAAAATAATTGCTGCTTTTTTGGGTATGACAGTGAGACTGTTCAAAATTTTACTAATGATCTTTACTTTTTACTTTTTTAGTATGCCATATTAAATCGATCATTTATTATTTTGTTTTAACAAGCCATATAATATGAAACGTGTCTTACTATGAATATAAAAAAACAACGGCACCTCTAAAGAAAACAAATTATTTATTTTAATTATTTATTAAATTAATAGTGTATAATATTTTTTAAATCCGCAATCCGCAATGCGTTGTCATCAAATCTTGGACAATAATCAATAATAAAAAAAAAACATTGTTTACGAATTTAAATAGGATGCGAACAATAATCGACAACCACGGTCAACAGAATTTAATATAATAGCAAATGCAACCCATCGGGCTATTAATATTCGACGACTACAACATAATCACATATTTTATCTATAGGTACGCACGGTGCGAAGAGGACTTCAAAAAGGATGATGTGGAAGTAAAAATGTATATAATCGAAAACAAGCGACTTTTCGAATCAAATTTATGACCACCTGTAATAATAACACCACTCGCATACACACACACACACACACACACACAAATCGTCTTGTCTTTTGATTCCCACAGGTACAACCGCGATGGTCTTCTCCTGCGTCGTCGTCGTCGTCGTCGACCAGCATACCGGATGGTGTCTTGTGATTAATTAAAACGTGTAATTGTTTTCAAACACCGATCCGGATTGTTGGGCCCCCGGGGCACCGTGCCGCGGTCGAATATTATATTATACACTATAAATATATATATATATAAATGTGATATTACGTATACATACAGTATATAATAATAATAATAATGTACAATGAAAGCAATGAAAGTATATACAACATTACCTATATATAATACGCACTAGTGATTTGTTCACAATATATATATATATAATATATATATTACATTTTTTTTCTATCGACTTAGAACTAAACGACCTCCGTTTCACGTACGCGGCCGAATGATAAATAACAACGACATAAATCATTAGACGTATAATAATATCGCCAACCCGCTTCAACACCGCAATCCATCGATCACAGTATGGTAGGTAGACATAGTAGGTATATACCTACTACTTATAATATTATTATCTAACGGGCGTCTGGATCGGCAGAGTCTGAATTATAATGCGCAGGTATCTGGTATATACATAATAATCATGGTATAACATGGAGAGTGGAAACCATCACACTGCATAGATAAATATATTGTATCTGAGTAAAATGACTATACGGCGCATCGTATAGTTACTATGCGCTTCTAAATAGTACATTGTTTTATAATATATACATATACCGATTGGCGAGTGTGTGACACTAAATATTTAATAATCGGTATTCGACGAACGGCTGAAACGCCAAGTAATATTATATCATACACCAGCATCACTCGATATTATATCGCGAGGTGATTTTTTTTATAGATTAATCCACTAGTTTGCTAGGTTAGGTACCCATGAGTATATGTAAGAGTTTACCTTTTTTTTTAGATAATTTTAGTGTAACAATTTAAATTTTTCAATTTTTTTTTGTATTGTTAAATGTCAGCATGTATATGCATTTTTAATTTCATATTTCGAAGCAAAATATTTTTCTGAGAATCTTAAAGCAAAATATAAAAATTGAAATTAGAACATTCAATTAATAATTAATAATTATAATTAGCCTAGTTGAAGTGGACCAATATTTTGTGGGATATCTTGCGCTTATTTAAATTTAAAATAGACGGATCAACTAATAAACCTACACGTTAAAATTTTGTTTTTTCGAAATTAAAATTTGAAAAGAAATAATCTCAATAAATCATTAAGATACGTACATATAATTTTTTTTTCAACAATTTTGTTTTGTAAAACATTGCCTTTCTAACAATGTTTACCTTATAACAAGACTCACCTTGAATACATTATACATATAATTCTATGTGTGCGGTTGGAAAAAAAAATGATAAAAAATAATGTTACCACGAAGAAGTACGAACGTGAGTCGGCCGCGGCGGAATAGGAGCAATAAAACGACAAACGGCGTGTACATTGTACACAATTTACCGAGAGGGCTGCAGATACTCGTCGGCGTGGCCGTGTTATACATTTTTTCGTTTTTGATTTACTGTGCCCCAGAAACACTTCTCCGCCGAATGTCAGTAAATATGATTTTGGATCATATAATGCGTGTTTGAGAGACCGCTGTCGTGGAAAACCCGCGGTGTGGCTGAGGTATGTTGACTCGCGATTGTGTGGAACTCGGGTCAACAAAACGAGTAGATAACGAAGAATTCCAGCGTGGCGGCGGCGGCGGCACATGTTGTACAAAAAAATCTATATAATACAATATTATGTATTTCATTTCTTTTTTTTTTTTTTGGTATATAGGTAGATATGTCGAGTGAGTGATTGGAAAGATTTTACGGGCGCGTTATGTAGTGAAATAACAGCTCTTTGATTATTGGTATGAAAATCAGTAAGATAATTTAAAGATATTATGATATCATGTGTAATTAAACAGCCGCTTGGTAATTAATGTACAGTAGTCAGCAACACGAAACGAATGGCATGTACATAATATAATCAAATAATATATCGCTTGACATGGGGTAAATTTAAGCTCCCCCCACCCGAAAAAAAAATGCTGCTTGAAGACCCTAGTGGAAATTACTGAAATGTTGGTGAATTATTATTATTACCTATACATTTTAATTCAATAAAGATTGAACTTCTGCATTAACATTTTCATAATAATGTGTATTATGAGCAACTACAAAATCTAAGATTTGGAAATAACTTTATACATTTTTTTTAATATTGCAGGTTACTTGTGATCGCCTCGATTAACTAGGCTCATGATTGGGTCCCTGGATATTTATTTATTTATAACCTTTGATGGGTATCATATAAACTTAAACATATAAATTGCAATAAAATTATTTTGTTTTTAACTAAATAATATTATTTATTTATTTAAAATTATTTGTCATTATTATTATTGAAAATATTATAATCAATATGTCTTATACATACATTTGTTATAGTTGTACACATAAAAATTAAATAATTTACCTCATTGTAAAAAAAATCAATAAACACATGTCCTAATATCAATAAATTTAATTAAATAAATTACATATTATTTTAAGAAAATATAAGTTTTTTTTTGTTGTTAATTGATGATAGATCCTAACATATGAATAATGATGCCATCTTTGATTATAAATAGAAAGATATCTTCTTCAAGAAACCGACAAGTTGAGGAATTCAAATATTGTTGCCTTATCGAGTTTGGCTTTTAAAATTTTAAGTTTTTGAAATAGTATTAAACGCTAACTAACTCACTAACTCAAGTGTGCTGAATTATATAAGAACGCATTTTAATGCTACGCACAATGTGTTGTATAAACTACTAGGCTTTGTCATTAGTCTAAAAAGAATTTGAAATGTACTAGTCACATCTTATAACCCATTTAAATAATTATTTTCCCGCACTTGAGTATAGGCCCCCAATATTGAAATATAATAAATACCCAACGGCCCCCGGGCAATCACCGTGTAACCGGGTGGGCAAGACCGACACTGTCAGAGGTCACCAATATGAATAAACATATGATATTTTTATTTGTATGTGCTGTACAGAATATTACTGAGAATATTACGAATTTTGAATTCAGTTTGGAAATGTTCGTATGAAAAGTACAAAAACATATTGGTAAATATGTTTAAAAAAAAATATTGGTTATTATATTAGAAAAATAAATAAATATAATTTATAACAACTTCAGATCTCTATTTAAGTAATAATTTCCCAGTCATACCTATTTCAAAAATATTAATCAGAAAAATTTATTGATGTGGACTCACAACGTAGGATATTACGACAATTAATTATGACAAATGATTAATTAGATATAAAAATAATTTTTTTCACATAAAATTAATTCTTTAAACGCTTTACAAACATTTAAAACGGTAAATGTATAATAAACTCTCAAAAGCTGGAGAATACCCGTGGTGCACTTAAAAATAAAATACGTCTTAACTTTTTATTATTCGTTAAAGATTTACTGAGATTATTAAATGCCAGAGGTTCTATACGCATCTGCACGTCACAACCACAATATTGGTCGAATTTTTTCTTGGCGGCACAGTTTACTATGTAATAATCTCGTGCGCCTGTAATATTATAATAGTAAATTCCACAAGTCTGTATCTTAGGAACACGAAGTGCGATGGTATATCCTCGCCGACGACGACGCTAAAAGATAAATGACTATATTATTCGACGTACCTACCTATATGCATGCAATAAAAATTTCATAAAAGAAACGATGAAATCACGTAACTTGGTGGTTGCTCTATGATCAATAAAACGGAAAATTCGCAGACTACTCCTCCACGTTGAAATTTTCAATTTTAGATTCTGAGCGTAGCGATGAATGTATTTTACTTGCAATTATGTGTGTGTGCGTTTTTTTTCGGTCTGTCTTAACATATTATGTAGTATAGTTAAAATGCTCTGATTTTCGACATCACCATCTTTTTTGATACCGTGAACTTTTCAAATATATTTTATACTAGCATTTTCCATACATGCTAAAATTTTCAAACTATTTTCAGTATTTTTTTAGCTTTATTTTATGGCATGAGAAATTTTTGATATGTTGTAAATTATTTTTCTTTTAGAAATGTATAAAAGTTTTTCTTTTCACAATTAACATAAAAAATTAGAATAGGAGATTTTTACAAGGTTTTCTTCCTTTAACAAAGAGTTTACCGGAAAGTTACGATATTTATACCATGAGTTTCGATTTTTGTAATTTTTTTTTAATTATTAAATTCGATTATTTATACGTTACGATGGAAAAACGTCTCCTCGCAGAATTGTTTTCGTATGCAATGATTTATCATAGAATTATAATATAACACATCCATTACATTAAAATACTACTAAACTACTGCAGTACAGCAGAGCGGTATTCACTTATTGTTTATCTTTATTTTATTATAAATATTTAATGAGATTGTAGTGAATATTTTTCAATTTTCGATCCTTGTGTGTAGGCGTTATTCCGGAAAATAAAGGTCTTTTTGCCGTGGGGGGGGGGGTAGTGACACGCACGTGGAACATTTTGTAAGCGAACATTGACGGGTTCTGCCGAAACGCTTTGGGATCGAAGGGGTAATAGAGCTGACTAATTCAGCTGCACGAAAAGAACCTATATATGGGGCGAGCGTATAATAATACATAGCGACTGATAACAATAATATAATTATTTTTATTAGGAATCAGATGCGACATCGATCAAAAACGAGCCATCGACGATCGCATTGTGTCGCTAATAATAATAGCATCGACGACAACAACAACAATATTATATTATTATTATAATCGTGGTGATAACCATAATAGATACGGCAGTCGGCAGCATTCGGCAGCAGCAGCAGCGGTCATGTTATAATAAGAATAATATAATTGATAGGCTGCTCAATAATACGTCTCCCGTTGACACTCGTGGAAATCGATTGAATTTCTACCGCGGAAATCGTTCAACCCGATAAATGATGATAATAATATATTATGATATATTACATAAATTATACTATGTAGGAGCGCAGGGTCGCCGCTACAATGCTACATTATATTATCGGGCAAAGGTCAGCCGTTCTCGTATTTTACTATTATTTTCATCATCATTATCATCATCGCCGAAACTACGACAGCGACCATTGTTCTATTGACTAAATTTGTTCTCTGCTTATGTATATTATATATATATATACGTGTTATAAGTATGCTATATACATATATATATATATATATTATGTATAATTTATATTTTAGATATTTTGTAGACAATAGCCAGCGAGTTTGAGGTCCGAACGGCTTTCCGGCTCCGCGTGCCATATAACAGTAATACTATAATAGTCAGACGCGATACGATATGGTTTTCGTTCCGTCGTTTTCTTTCCGGTCGATTGTTTCCGTCTCGTCTGACCATTCTATCGCCCGTCCGTTTTCTCGTCTCGAATTCGCCAGAAAATCGTTTTACTGGCCCATCGACTACCGACGCAGTCGTTTAAGCCGTATAATGTATATATATATAGGACCTATAAATAGTATATTATATTATTGGTCAGCAGCCGACGGAGAATTTTATATATTTTTATATAATAATATATTGCACTGCGTCGTCTATAATACATGCGTACAGTCGCATATATAGCTATTTCTTACATACCATTGACTTTCGCGACGTTATAGTATATTACTATATTATATTATACGTTCTGCACGGTTTACTCGACGGTGAAATATTACACAAATTGTTCGTCGTCGAATATCGCTGCTCTGCAATTTTATACCACGCACATGAACAATATATATATATATATACGACAATCGGGTTCGATGTGTATAATAGAACATATCATATGAATAAAACATCGATGTGAAAAGTTTTCGGTCACAGACGTTTTTACAACTACATAATGGGAATAAAATGGTATATGCGTGTGTGAGGCAATACGTTGTCTATAATATATAATAAAAGTTTCAGCCGAACGTCTATGCGTCTGCATAACATTGTTTTGCTCCAGCAGTACGACTATATGGCCCATTATGTCAACAGCGCACCGATGACTTTCCCACTGGGTATAGAAACGTCGATTTTCGAGTGTACGCAGCTACGCATAACGTACTTTATGTTAATATGAAAACGGTTTTAAAAATGACCAACTCAATAGGCGACAAAGAGAGAGAGAGAGAGAGAGAGAATAAAAGATTATTCGTGATAGTGTTATTTTTATTTTAAGATAAAAGAAAGAATGTCTTTGGACTGCGAGTGTATAATATTATTCATTCATATATAACTAAATTTCGTGTGTCTACTTGTGATACGGAATTTATAGGAAATCGGGTAGGTGAGACGGGCAAACGAATAATTTTTGTTTTTTTATACCAGTCATGGATCAAAAAACATGTTTACAGCTCGGTCCTCCGTTCCACGATGTGTAAGGCGAGGTACTCACATACCTGTGCAGAAGAATGAGAGGTTGTTGGGACGACAACCGTGCGCCTTTTGTGCACGTTGGATATTATTCAAATTTATTACGGTCGTGAGCCACGCGCCTTTGTGTGAATAATTTTCGAACAGAGGCCGGATGACAACGTGATTAAACATTAAAATAATAATAATAGTAATAATAATAATATCACACTTTAGAAATTATTGGGTCGTCGTCGTCGTCGTCGTCTCGTCGTCCTACGAGTATATCTGCAGATCCTTTAGAACGCCGCCATGATTCGATAGTCCCTGGTTATCCTCCGAATATGGACGGACACTTCCATGGTCAGAGCATTATTATTGTTATTATAATATTGCGGGAGTGTGTGTGTGTTATTCGAGTGAAAGCGTCATGATGTCGATCAACTTAAAATTTCTCGTCCAGTCGTTTGGCCGTTTTAAATCAATATTTATTTATGAACGATGTATCAATGTATCATAGTGAAATTATTGAGCTGATTTCGATGTCACAAAATATGAAATGATTTTTCGTAAACAGCATACTATTAAGTCGACAGATACAGAGGGATTCAACACATCGATGTACCTATACACTCATTTTTTTCAAAAAGTATACTCGGAATAATTTTAAAACATTGCAAAACAACATTTTTGAAGAATTCTTCGTTTCGTTAATTTTATTGTTTTGAGCGTTGAAATTTTTAGTTTTATGAACGACAGCATACATTTTTTATTTCATATTTCTAAGCGGAATATTTTTCTAAGAATTTCAATGTATAAAAATCGAATTTTAAACGATTAGGTACAGTGAATTAGTTTTACATTTTAAGTTCTAACGAGCAGGATAGTGGGCAAACATTTTACAAGGTACCAGCTTTTTGTTACTCACACTCACTTGTATAATTTATAACAAGATTTATCGATACTACTCGACTGTAGAAGGCACAGAACTAAAAAAAAAAACACATTCATACCATATGCCATTCCCGTGTCTGCTCCGGCTCGCATGTTTTCGATAAACTTATCATTAGGGCTGTGATTTCAATGCCCTGAAAAACCCCAAAAATACCTAGTTAAAAAACGATATTATACCTTAAAATTTTGAATAATACACTATCAAAATGCACCACATTTTTTAATTTTTATAATTTCTAATATAGATTTATATTTACTGACAATATACATTTTAAAGGATTGTCACAAAGTTTTACTGATCGATTTAGACTTCTTTTATTTGCAAAAACAATATTTTTTTTATAGGTTTTTATTATATATTTATTTGCCTGTGTATATAGTTATAGTTTGTTAAATGTGTATACAAATCATGAAAAAGCGTGTAAAAATCTAAAATTCAAATTTTTGATTCAAAAACTTAAAAAATGTCCCAAAAAAACTTTAAGTGTTATAAAAATTATAAAAATTACCTCCAAATTTAAAACTGTCAAAAAATTAAAAATAAACATTTTTTATTCTGATTCAAAAATACATAAGACGTGTATATTACAAAACGAGCATTGCGTAGCTATAAATTCGGAAACTATGCAAAGTGCATTAAAATCTCAGCCTTACTTATCACAACACAGACATTTGTACGTATATAGTAATGTAGTATATAGGTACCTACTATATAAGAGTTTAGATGTGGTTTGGCATGTCTTATGGTCTGTAAGAGATATTGTTCTTTGTACAAAATGTTCACCTATGTGCGCATAGTAGCTTGTCCATTTTGAACGAATGTGAATTGATTTCCATTCATGTGAACATGCCTATTTGCTCGTAAAATAACGTGCATACATTATTATCTCCGAGGAAGACGGCATCGGGTCAAACGAATTATGCGAGTTCACTATGCACTTACTGCATCCATGTATACCTATTACACTTATATATAATATATATTCTGTTAAAATATACGACACCGCCCGTGTATAGTATTCAAATGCTGTATGCTTATTAGTTATTATTATATTCACTTGCACTTGGCTTATTTCTATAATTAACTATTTTAACAATTTTTCGTCATAAATCTCAAGAATCCAATAATAATAATTATTGTATATGAGTATAATATATATATGTTCCTGTTTCTTTCGTATAATGATGAAATATACTTATACGCTGCGCATAGCTGACCTCACTGCAACAGCAATCGCGTAAAATACTTAAGGAAAATACTTTTCTTGTTTTATGCTTTATATAAGTTATTGGCCAGCATGGTAGCCAACTATATTAGCTGAACACTAATAATTCAATTACATAAACCGCATCTAATACAATATTTCAAATAAATGACCTCCCATTTGTTCTTCTGAGCCGCTTTATTTTTTTTATACCCAAGACAATAATAAACAGTTGAACAGATTTAATTGATATGAACAATAAATTATAGTTATTGAATAGAAATTATTTTTTGAAATCGGCGAATATTTTTGCAACTAGAAAATACTATCAAAATAACAAAATAAAAAATAATGGCTTTCAATTTTTACCAATATTGAATTTACTTATAATTAATTTTCCTTCATCTAGTTGAGCCAATTTTTTGTACCGACTTCAAGTCTTCGAACCTTTGGGCTTATTACTTTATTACCCATATAATAAGTATAATAATGTGACAAGGAGTATTCACTGTAGACAATTTCAAAAACGCTGAAGTCTCTATTTTCAAAAAAATTACCAGGGTGTTGTTTTTTTCAAACGGACAATGATAATCGTAAATATATATACGTTTTCAGCATAATATGTGGGCCGGTGTAAATTACTTTTTAAAAAACTTTTATAACTTCATATTGTATTAATTCGAAAATCGTATAATAATGATAAATGACGATCTCGAGAAGCTGCGTCGTTAGTTTTTATATTATATATATAAAAAAACAATTCGTTAATAGATACGTATATATATTATATTGTGTGATGGATTCGGAAGAATTTGCATAATTATATTACGCCTGCAGTTTGTATTCGATTCAAACAGATGGTCGATAAACACGTCGAAAACGTTAAGCCACGCGCAGCAGCAGCAGCGAATTCACGACGGAATATTGAGTTGCACAAGCGCTGGCCTGCAACGACGATGCCTTTAAACGCGCGTGGTCAAAAGTAATATAATAGTAGTAATAATAATAATAATAATCACGTCACAGAGAAAATAGAAAAATCAAAACCATCAATTACGATATTATAATATTATACACTCGTCTGTCCGTTTAGAATACCTACAACAATATATAAATATAATCTCACGTCAAACACGCGCATAATAATATGATATTATGCTCGAAATGTAGCATAATAATATGCCGTGCGTATTGCATCTGAGTGGGGACCAGTTTTTTCTACGGTAATGACTAGTGAAACTAAATTCTCTATAATAATAAGCCAACACGGCACAGTCGGTGTGTGTACGGTGTTTACGCCTACTCGAAATTCTATGGATGTTTGGGTCTCGTCGAGCGAGATTTTAAAATACAATATACATACACGCACATATAATATTATTATTATTATTATTATTATTATTATAACGCTACTGAATAACACCTAAGTCCAAAACACATTTACCAGACGCGCGGCGCACTTCACACCTATGACGACCAGGACGTGCAGGTCGGTGTACGCGCGTACCTACATAATATATAAGTATTAATAATAATATAAAACCAGCAGACGCTCCTTCACACACACACACACACACACACACACACACACACACACACGCTTACCTGTACGTATTATAGAGCCTTCGAAAAATCGGTATGGAACTGGTTTTTTTTTTCATTTATTATAATTTACCGTGGAAACAGTATCAACGTGTGAGGTAGCCGATTAATATTGCGGGCCGAACGGTTTGATGCGTTTATAGTTTCGGATAAACTATTAATAATAATAATATATATATGTGCGCGCGCTTACGTCCTGTACCGCGATAGTCGTTTGCGCCACTTATCATTATGGACGGACGCGATTCGTATTATATATTATATAGTTTGTTGCGCCCGGTGATCGCGTACTGCTGCAGTGACGAGGAGACGTTGTACGCATTACATTATTATTCGTCGGTGAACGATACCGATATACTGTGAAGAGGTCGTCAGGAAAATCCCGAATATCGTATTTGAGGGTGAAAAGTCACTGCGTAACGTACCTGTATAGCAAGTCGGCGTCATTTGCGGTATTTCGGTATTCGAGAGTGTACCTACATTATCCGGTGGTTCCATTTTCCTCCAAAAACGAGATACTTTTTTCCTCCACAAAATCAAAGGTTGGTTTCCATTTCCTCCACATTGTTTTCGACTGAAATCATGTCAAAACTGGCTATACGTTCCGTATTACAAATAATATAGATTAAGGCTAAACGGAGACATTTCTGTGTACCTATGTAATTACAAAAAGTAAAATCACTATTCATATTATGTCTAATTTTTCTTTTTTTTAAACAGATATTCATTTTTTGCTGAAATTCCTATAATTATAAAAAAACTATCATATTTTAATCAATTTATTTTAATTTTTTTTGTTATGCATAAATCATTTATAGAAATTAACGATTTTATTATTTTATTTATTATTTATTAGAAGAAAATGGAAAGTAGAGGAAAATGGTCAAGAATTATTTTTTTGAAGGAAAACGGTATATCATTTTTGAAGGAAAATTGCTATGGTCACATTATCTTCTCACAGACGATCTTTATGTTATATTATACAGTCATACATAAATGTTGCTGAAATCGATGATAGATACTCTCCCAACACAATATTTATAATGATACTGCAACTATATCATAGTTATATGCAAGTGATCGTTCATTAAATTTAAATTCTTCTCTTCTAAATGATTAGTATGCCTACGTCAGACCTGCTATATCCTTTATCTTGAAAAGTTGAAAAGCCTTCTGAAAAATCAAATTATAATCTTTTTACATTATGTATTGATACGTACTTGTTTTTATTTAAAAAAATGAAAACCGTTTATATTAATTATTAAAACATCGGTAGGTATGTTGTTTAATTAATGACTTAACCTATACATTTCGAATTTTCGCCCGAAGCCATCGGCTCTGGTTGTGGTTGGTTCATTGTTAAATTATTTTTGCTATCTGCGTACAGTTTTTAAATTTCCCACCTTATTCTAAGCCGTTTGTAAGAATAGTTCAACTTTTTATCCGGACAAGCGTCGTTATGTGGCGTATTATAAGTGCTTGTTGAAAAATATAAAAGTCTGTTTTCATCCATATCCTCTATCATACTTAACGGCCAGTTAACTATTAACTGATCAGCCAGATACGTTGTTACTAAACGTCTGTTTTATTATATTGACGATCGATGTCAATAAAGTACGTATACTTGTGAGCACGAGAGTTTGTTAAGAATGTTTGACGCAAACGCAATGTTCCATAGGACTAATTGGTTACAAGGATCGCCGAAAAAACTCAACTAGTTTCTTTGATGTGCACTTAATAATATAGTGAA
Organism: Nasonovia ribisnigri; assembly: GCA_027563435.1. Lineage (NCBI taxonomy): Eukaryota > Metazoa > Arthropoda > Insecta > Hemiptera > Aphididae > Nasonovia > Nasonovia ribisnigri. Next base: position 140,102 of record JANEHU010000026.1, read on the forward strand.
CAAAATGATTAGTGTACATTTAAGGGCATGCACGACGACGCTGCGTTTGATTTTAAAGATAAAACATTTTAATCGATGTTGGACGATGAAAACGGAGATTCGGAGATAATCCTAACAAAAATTAATTAACGTCAATATATCGTGTACAGGTAGTATAGTGGTTCAAGAGGTGAAAATTATTGTGGGCAATCAAGTTTCTGCTGTATATATTATTATGCGCAATGTGATACGAAAAACCAAATTATATACACGTTGATCTATATAATATTAGGTAAGATAGTATACGGAGTAAGTACCTGTTGATCACAGTCGTTTTAATAATAATATTACTATTATATTGTTATAAATTAGGTATGCGGCCGACGGTTCGTTAAAAATGTTACGAAACAACGACGCGCAGTAATGTCTGCACATCATAGTAGTCTATAATATAGCTTATAATTATAACGACTGCTATACAAACCTAAACGCCATATTATAAACGTAAACGCGTATAATAATATCGGGAATGTGTGTCAACTCTAAACGCGTTCGTAACAAGCACACAGCTGTGTGGTGCGGCTTACCTATACATTGTCGTACTAATATATTTTAATTCTGCCCGTTGCAGTGCTGCAGCATCACAATATAATAATATTTAAAAACCCCCAGCGCATTTTAACGGTTTTTATCGTTATATTTGATGGATCACCGGTCGCTGTGTACGGCTATGACGAGTCGTCGCGGAAGACCCTGGGTGCACATTATAATCGTATCTATAAAATATTTACTGCCCCGCGATACGGTCGGGAGTCGGAGAACGGCCGAAAGGTCCCACCCGGCGAGGAACGCGGGCCTTACCGCACGTCACAACAACACAATTCCCGAGGTACGGGTGAATCTTTACGCGGTCTGTGGTTCGCCCACGGTATCCGCGGTCATAATGTACAGCGACCGCGTTACCTAACTACACACGCACGCACAACTACCATAGGAACCGAACGGTTTCACGACACGGCGTAATAATATGTATACAGCCAGGATGTCCGTGCTATGGCCCACTATAAAGTACACCATAATATAATATTATATAGGTCCGCCGCCGCCGATTTATTTACGCGTACGATACAATAGTATTACACACACACACACACACACACACTTACATTGTATAATATACCCACTCGCGGGGTCTCGGACACGTTTTTCTCTCCTTTTCTCGTGCCCCGTTTTTTCCGCTCCATTATTATCGTTACATTATACTATTATTATTGTTGTTGTTGTTGTTGTCGTCGTCGTCGTCGTTGTCGTCGTCGGGTCGTGTCCGTGCGTCTCGCGCTCGGTCCTCTTTTCCAATTACCGCGTGACTTTGGGACGGATGCTGCAGCGTAGGTGCACACAAAACAACCGTCGTCGACGTCCGACCGCGTCGTGGAACGTTCGTGCTCGCGCGCGCGCGTGCGTTTGTGTGCGTGTGATTTACGTCCGACAATCATGGACCGTCTTTAATTGTGTTTATTTATCACACGGCGCGGTGCCTATGTGCACGTATACACATATACAACATTATATACCACATACCTATATACCGGCCGCATACCCATACCTACCAGCCGTATACCTCGCCGTCCCTTCGAAATCCCCGCGTGCGTGCGCGTCCCACGCAGTCATTTGACTTTACACCGTATCGGTTTCGGACGTCTCCCATTGTACTGCACGCGTTACGTTATATCGTTGTCGCACCGCTCGCGTGTGTGATGGCGCGCTGTATATATTATTATTGTGTGTCGTAAAACCTCGGGCCCCGCGACACGCTAATATTATCATATATTATGTACAACACAATATCACATTATTACATACCTGCCGAACGTTGTCCAGGAGGAGAAAAAAAAAATGTCCGCCCGCCCGCCGGCCCGCCGAATAATCGATTTCCAACTGGGACGCGGTGCGGCACAATGGCCCCGGGGACGCCGCGACAAACGCCAAGTTCGACAAAAGTAAATATAGTTCCGTTTTTATTGTTATTATTTATTATGTTTTTTTTTTCTCTCATCTTTTTTTCCACCTCGTGAAATAATAAAATAAAATATTTGGAAACCATATACCATCATATTGGGTTATACAATACGCATATTACCTATAGGTATATCTAATCTAACACGGCCGAGGCGGTGCGTACTGAACATTATAATAATAGTCTCCCGAACACTGCCGCAGCCGTTTCGACGACGATGCCGCCGTGGTAGACGTACTGTCTATAGATGTCCATTTACTGCCAGTACAACAATAATATGTAACAGAATATCGATTCATATCGGACCTATTTAAAAAGGTTTGCTTTCGACTCGGATGTAGTTCAGCAGTTGCCATTCCGTTCGCGTCGTGTGCTAATGTATCGTTTTTAGACCTACATGTAATACTTTATAATGTGCTGTATCCTTCAGGCTGGCGCTCAAAGTTAGATGGCGAGGGTGATTATTTCTTCAGTTTCTTCAAAACTGACACATATAATGCGCTCGGCTTTGGAGTTATGTTATTGTACTATGCGGGCAAAGGCACCTCTACCTACATGTTTAAACGAGTATACGTAAATTCCAACAAGGATATAAAAACGGGATATTTACAAGATCTTATATTATATCGGAACATAAAAATGACATATTTTATGCAAATTTCTACGCAGGTACATTAAAATATTATATTACCATTTAACACGTGCCAATAATAATATTATTATTCCAGTGTTTGGCACTCGACTGCACCGTCACTCCGTTCCGCAATTATTGAAACGACGCCGAATACGCAATATCTCACTCTTACATTTGTCTAATCAATAATATATATGTACTTAATATATTATATTAAGTACATATATATATGCTAGTTGTATTATCTGGTGTTGCCCGGGACAAATGAATCTGGGATGAGAAATCCACCTGCGGTGGGTACTAGTAATATAGTTACCTATATATAACAGTTTTTTACTTGAACCATTTGCGAGCAGAAATAAACGAAATACGTTTATGATTTTAATATTATTTATAGCAGACAAGCCACATTAAAATACCTGGTTCAATATAGTATCCAAACCTTTCTTATATCATCGAAATCGGTGGAGTATATTATTTTTTATTATACCTATGTATATACGTCAGAAAAAACAATTTGCCTTTGATAATATATATGTATATATATATTAGCCGTTACCCAATGCCTGTATTCGTATACACTCTTACGGCTTGTTCGGGAATAAATAAATCTGTACTAAAATTAAGTACTAAATTTGGTACCAATTAATCAAGAACTGTGGATTTACGTATGCGATACCTATATCTTCCGAAAAAATATACCATCTAAATTATAATCTATCGATCTATTATTTGCGTTTTGCTTCAGTTGAACTATACTCATTTTTTTTTTTTTTTTTTGAAATCGGTCGAGTATTGTTTTAGTTTATAAACTACTCTTTTACCATACGATTTTGGTCTAACAGCTGTTATTCAGTTTAACATTTATATAGAAGCTTTTTATCAATAGAAATTATCAAATATTATAAAATACAGTCAATTTTATCCAATCACAATAACTATTTTATTATCTATAGTCAATTGCCACCAAATTAATTTTAGATACGTGCGCTTATTATAATAAGTGTTGACATCACCACTTCACGTGCCTTTAAAGGGATACGCAATTGCTTATACCGACAGCAATGAGCGAATATAATTAATATTTTACCATTTATGTTTTTTAACTTTAAAATACTACAAAAATGGCACAGTGTCACGTAGAGTATGCTCAGTGTAAAATTTTCCATAAGTATTGTTTCATACACACTTAACACCAATTATTATTGTTTAGCTGATCTATGAATTTTATAATATGATTAATATTCACTTAGTCACTGGCTATTCATTATTCATCAACTATGTATTACATATAGGATCGTGTTGGAAGTTTAGCCATGTTTCTCCTTTTTAACTATAATTTTATCGTTCTTTATATGTCTGATGTGCCTATTAAACATAATATATTTCGGAGTATCGTGAAAATATAATGTCGTTTTAAGTCCACGCTGTCTCGCTCTACAATATAGTATGTATATGTTTACGTGAATTTATGTTTACCGAGAGGTACACAATATATAATATTTGTCGCTTTTTAATATTAAATAGGTACCCGTAACTATCCACTAGCATATGTTTGTTTATGGTTTTTTTCTCGTGAGGCTATAGACGTTTGCAAAGTTCAATATCATAACTTTCGACATTATCTAAGGATTTCGTAAAATTGTTCCTAATTAGGTACGGAATATTTATCACTCAATTTCCCACACTGACATTTTAACGGGCGTACCTATTCACTTGTTTATATCACACACGTACTGGCTCGTCTTTTCTGCGGCGAAGTGGTTTTTTCTACGATATGATTCAAATATTACGTGTAGAATGTAGATATTATAATACATAATATGTATAATGGCATTATATAGGTGCATACGAATATATATTATCATGTTAAATGAAAACATCTTAAACACGGTGTGTTCCTAATCGTTTTCTGGCACGGAGTCGTATTTTTTACGGGCATTCAATAACATTATTTCGTGTGCGCAACGGTCCCGAGGCACATTTATATATTATATGGACGATAATTAAAACGTATTCGGATTACGATTGCCCGGTCGGCCGTCGGCGGTGGTGGTTGCGCGCGACGTGAGAAAAGTACTGGCGAGAAAACACGACATGACGATATGTACGTAAGTAATCATACACACTATAAACTATAATATTATAGTCGGTTTCAAAGTTCCCCCCCACTGGCGCTGCACGTTTATTATTTATCGCTATTAATTAACATGTCCCTTGCGCGCGTATTATAATATTATCGTACACCGTTGCTTCCGAGAGAGAGAGAGAGAATATTATTAATAATACTATATTATATGTACACACATATACATATATATGCTTGCTTATGCACACGATAAATATATGTATATTGTTATTTATATACAACTCCTATATGCAACTCCGCGACTCTATATCATAATATATTTACTTTGATCTGCACCTCGCCGCTCGTGTCATGGCTTAACGCGTGTTCAGGGTCTTATGAAAACCCTTAGCACGTTAAACAGCTACATAATATATAATATTATATACCTACGCGTTATAATGATATATACGTCGTAGACCGAAAAGAGGTATAATCGTGTATAGAACGAATTTAAACCTCGGTTCACAGACGTGAGAAACGCATTTGTATGGTACGAATTTTTCGATCATAAATATCGTTTTTGTACCACACATGAATACCATAATATATGACCTGGGGGCCGATTCTTAATTCGGGACATATCATTTATACGAAAGCGATAAAGTTTGATGGAACGTCACAAACAAATCTGATATTAATTTTTAGTTGAATCTCAAGCAAACCCCCTCCTCACCACCATATAAGAAGGTCGATAATTGTGCATAATATATTTATGCAGAAGTGAGAATAAGTGCAATACGGTAATATTGATGATTAGATCTATTGTATTTTTAGATCTTTATTTTGTGTATTATATTATACTACCTATAGTATACATTTATTAAAATATGTCTGTGGCCCTTTTTATGGCTAGCGTAGCCCTCGATCTATAGTATATAAAAATTTAAAGAATTCATGTCCTCGCTTTTCACCAGTACCCACTGATAATTGCAAATAGTTCTTGTCAAAAATTAAAAATACTGAAAATTCATGAAAAAAATGTTATATTTTTTTTGTTTTTTTTTTTTTTTGCAGTATTTGTCTTCTTTTAATTATAAATACAAAAAAAATCTAGTCACTATAATTGTAATAAAATGAATTAAATACATCTGTTTACTAGGTAAAAAAAAAAAAATATATTGTATTATAATTAGTGGATCGTATTTATATTATGGTGGTTAATGGTTATGGTGCTTAATACTCGTTTTACTCGGTCATACTCGCTTAATGTGGCCTAGGCCTCACAAAAGGTTGGATTCCCAAGATTCAGAGTAAAGTTGTACACTAGTCGTACTATATCAAATTTTTAATTCGTCACAATGTATAATAATACGTGAAACAACAGTGTAAGATGTAAGTTATTGCATGTGGGTTAAAACTACGTGAAACTAAGTTACTCGAGGCCCGTGCTTAAAAAACCTAATGGTTCCACAAGTATTTTTTTAATGAACATTTATCTTCTTGTTATAACTACTAAGTTATAACCATATGGAATACACATTTAAATTGCTATTTGATGAATGATGATACGTACAAAAACATAAATCAATACATGATATTATGATAAAAATACAATTATATACACTATTCATTGTTGTGACTTGTGGTAAAGTTGTATCCATACTAAATTTTCAAAATTTTTCATCCTTCATTTGTATTTTGCTAAAAATATCTCACCAACCAGACAGTTTTAATTCTTTGCCCGTTTGATTTCAATTGAAATCATTGAACTTTTAAAAATGCCTAATGTGTACCTACTTAGGAATATTTCCAAATCAAAAATATGTAATTTATTCAGTTTGCTAACAAAATTCGTGTATATTTCACATCGTCAATTTAAAATTATAAATATTGCAAAAATCTAGTTTTATACAAAAAATTACAAATTATAATAATAATAGTAAAAAAGTGGGCAAGCTGGTACCACTCTGCAGTACAGTAGGTGTCGAGTGGGTTACTGTAATGGATGTGTTAAATTGTAATTCAACAATATATCTTGTATACGAAAAAGTGGCGGAAAAACGGTTCAGAACTGAAACGGTCAGTAAGCCAGGTCTACAGAACATTTTATATTATTTTTACTGTCATAAGCAATTTATTTCACTATTCGAATAATATTATTATAGTAGGTTTATTTGATTTTTACCAAAAACACACGAACTTTTCTGCATTCGGCCGAGCGGCTATAAATTAAACTGTATAAATAAAACTAAACGCTTTTTTTTTTCATTTTAGTCCCAGGAAACATATCCAGGGCCGATATTGGCCGATTCCTTGCGGCCACCCTACCTTAACTATTATATTACCCCATTAATGGTCTTACGAAATCACTCATGTGCACTACTGCAGGCGGGAAACGAAAACGTCGACGTATAGCAGGATCGACGATCGGAGTATGATCGATGGGATCGATTAGTCTTGGCACGGTGGTATTATGATCTGCAGGTCGTGGCGCGTAGGAACGGTGCGCTGTAATAATATTATGGCGTTGACCGGAAAAACTGTACAACCCGAAGACGACAAGGCGGCGGACGGTCAATTTGAGGTGTCGGACATAATATAATATATTTTGTGTATATATACATCACACGGCATTATAATATTGTGTTGAGTGCCACACACGTGGTGAACACACACACACACTCGAGAATGGGTAAAAAAAATCAGAATTATAACCGTATACCTTGGTTGGCGGACGAAAAATTATTAGTTTAAAAATTAACTAGTCGTTGAAACTATAACTGTGACTCGTTTAACGAGCCGTTTATTTTCTTTACTATTATTACCTATTATAAAAATACGTGTGCTCAATATTGTATACTTTTCACTGCGGCGGCGCCGTCCCACGCACACGCGTTATGGACCCGGCAAAGGTGTAAAAAGCATATTTCGGGGCGGCCGCTCTTACCCGCTGTACACGTTATATACATTATATATACGTATAGAACATGTAATGTATATGTGTTGTTATTATATGGCGTGCGTCTGCCACGGTGGCGGTTCGTGTACCATACTATATAGTCGCATACCGGACCACGACCGCAGTATATACCGGGGTACCGGGTGCAATATATATAATATATATATCGTGGGTACTCCCCGCCGCCGACGGACAAGCCGCGGTAAAAGAGAAAGAGAACACAATAATAATATAATATAATATTATTATTATTATTATTTTTATACGAAGATATGTGTACGAGGAGAATAACCCAATAGTCGGTCGGCCGACACGCCGGCGTGATATATTATTACGATCAAAACTCAGCGGGACCGAAAATGAAAATAAACGCGCGAGCCCGGACCGTCGCCTATCGTGAGTCCCGCCGGAGCGCATGCGCGCACCCGACCTCTTCACCTTTGCGGCGGAAAAGCCATCAGTTATACCATTGACACGCATGCAATCACAATATTTGTTCTTCGGCGCTGTAAGCGCGGACACGAGACTGGAAGGAGAGGAGAAAAAAAATGAAAAAAAAAAAAATGAGAAAATAAAAACGAAAATAAAAGAAAAGAATCGTATAATAAAAGTACAAAACGTGTCCAAATACCGCCACTAAATCACGTTTTATAGCCGTCGAATAAATGCGCTTGCGTGTACACACGCGGCCTTATATATATATTATATGTATAGGTATTATGTATATTATATTATACTAAACGGACACAAGGGTTACAACTGCAGTATATTATAATATAATAATATAACACACTATATATACGCGTGCGTGCATTATAATATTATTATATAGGTATGAGGTATATATAATACGATACACACAGACGGACACATATAATACACGATTTTTTTTTTCCTTGTCATTGTGCTCTCTATATTATAATATTATATAATATTATAAACCACGGTCTATGTGTACCTATATATATTATATACACGAGCCGCGCCTGTGCGTCTCCGGCGCTGCCGTGAGACCGAAAAACTACTCGTCGACTATTATAATGTATAGGTAGGTACGTAATGTTATATAATATACGTCATCTCAGTGTATGTACGCGGTGACAGCGAGAAGTATATATTTTTACGGATCAATGCGCGTGAAACCGTTGAAGCCGATAATGTGTGCATAATGCAGCGTAAAGCCCGAAGACTAAAGAGGCGGTTGAAAACAATTAACTCGAGTTAGTCGAGTTAATCCGACGTTAAGGAAGTTAATCTATACGTTAATAACAATATACCCACAGTGGAACCTCGATATTTCCTCTCCCCGGCAGGTATCTCAGTGTTTCTGTATTTTGAATTTTTTTTCAGTTCTGATCATTCACGTGTTTTAAACTATGTTGGTAACTCTAATTTTTTTTTTTTTTTTTGGTCTCTTGAGTCTTCGGGATGCCGAGGTTCCACTGTATGTGAGAAAAATATTTACTTAAGTTAGTTATTTTTTGTTTAATTACAAGCCAAATCGTCCATATTATAAATTAAAATTTTTTAAAGTAAACATGTTTTTGATCTTTTTGGTCTTAACTTTAAAGCCTCATATTCTTCGACTTCTGTTCCCGTGGTGGATTTTTCAACCGGCTGATGCCACATGCTTTTCTAAAGTTATCTGTGAAATAAATCAATTAAATTTTTTTTTTATTATTACATTTTTACAATTGTTTACAGATAAATACAAACTAATAATTAAACTTGTTTTCTTAAGTTCGAACCAAAAGTTTTATTCCATCCACGAATTTCAAGTTTGTAATTTGTCTATGTAAAGTCAGGTTCCTCTGTCGTGTATCACTGCCAACTTCGCCAGGTGGTCGCAGTAGAAAATTTGAGGATCGGTTTGGGTATATACAGTTTTATATATTGGTACATCACTATATTTCCTGCAATCACCGAATAAGACAATTACACATTTTGAGGAAACCTATGGTACAAAATATATAAGCCAGATATTATTATATATTATTGAGTTAATAATGGTAACTACAAAATGTACCTAATACGTTAATAGATGAATAATGAGAAATATTTTTAAGTAAAACATACCTTTCTTTTATTATCGAACATAATACATTTTGATGCGATTATTGAATAATTTCATATTCTAGTAGATTAGTAGAACGTTCAAACGTTGCGCATAAGAGGCGAAAAACGCGTAATGCGCTATTTTTTTTTATAACTCCATAATATGTTGGACTAGACAAATATCCGACCCAGGAGTATAGCCGTGTTAGACATAATGAAAATGGTTGTTAAATCAGTGTATAATAATGTATATATATGTGTATATGGATTATTATGAACCGTTCATATACGAGGCAGGGTTGGACTGGCAATTTTTGGTTCCGGGTGCAAAATCAATAAGAGGGCAGTATATATTTTTTAAGCTTACTAAAACTGGGAGAGATTTCTACATTACAATAAGGGTTAAATTTAAGAAAGATTCCAAAAGTGGTAATTGAAGCCAGGATCATAAATATGAATGGTGGCCAGCGGTGCTACTTGGTTTATAGCTCCTTGTACCAGTCTACCACAGATACAGGGTATCTCAGTGTTACCCAACAACTGGAAAACAACAACGCTGCTCTACACCTAATTATCACAATAAGATCCACTCGATAATGCTGCCGGTACGTTTTAAGTGTAGGGACCTGATTTTTTGTAACTTATAACACCACTCAAAAACATCTTGATGGTACGTTTCGTGTATAGTACTTAACTGTAACTTTTTTCAGCACATAAAAATAAACCAGTGATATCGTGTATACGTCACAAAGCAACATTTATCATAAAACACTAAATTAACGTCCTCGCTATTGTATGAAACATAAATGGCAAGGTAGCCTGCAGTGGAAGTTGTTAAAATAGACTGTTTAACTATCTAGTTAAGCTAGAGAGTTCAAAAAAAAACTTATTAACTACTTAGTTAATTCCAACACACCTATTTTAGTACTAGTGCAAAGCTCCGGCGATAAAGCGATGCAGGCAGCTTTTTTAGTTTAATGATTTGTTAATTTAACAAATTCTTATGATTTTGTCCTACTTGACTGAGATTAAAAATGTTGTAGGTAAATATAACTACTGTATAATACAGACATACAACTCTGACAAAACGAAAATTCAAGAGAAGACCTACGTACATTATTCTCGAGAACAATTGAAATTGAAAAACCAGTGCGCTTTAAGACTACAAGCACGTAATGACAAGAGAACAACGTTATATGTACTTATATGCAACTTTTAATTGTATACGTGACCGCCGAATATTTGAATGGATACTCGCGAGAATACCGAATTTGAAAATGACGAACAAAATATGTTATGGAGCTTTTCAATGAACAATTTTTTTGTTTTTTTTCGGAATAGTCAATTATCATTGATTTCAATTGGTTATAAATGTAACATAATATTAATAGTATGTTATAATAATAATAAAGTATTAGCACAATAAATTACATATAATAAATAAAAAAGGTTGATTATGATATTGAGCCCGATATTTTATACATAAAAAAATCAGTATCTACGATATCGATGAAAACTTCATGAGACTGAAATTATTTTAATTTAATCCCCCCTCCCAAAAAAAAAAAAAAAAAATTATAAATAAATAAAAATGTATATAATAATTCATTGTTATAATCGTTATAATCGTAAACGGATGGAATATAGAGTTAATATTATTATAATCAATACAACCTTAAAATAAAATACTAAATCAGTGTATGTAAATATTATAAGACACGTTTATAAGAAGACAGCGGCCGTCTGACCGGTTAAATCGTCATCTTTAATATACAGTTATACAAATATTTTTTAGGTATGCCGACCTACCGTTGATGTACAATATTGTTTGGTGGACTAAATAATGTCTGGACATAATAATGAACAATAATTATTACCTACTGAAACTCTACACAACATTCAAACCCGATATTTATAACACCTACATGCGGTGAATTTAGGGGTTTTTTTTTTTTGGGGGGGGGGGAGGAAGAGAATCGCGAATATAACAATACTGCACCTATATATTATAATATAATAGGAATACGTACGGCTATGTGCATATAATATAGTATATTATTCATAATATTGCACACCGCGATGATCATGCGGTTTGCAGCGGTTTGGTTTTTCGAAAAGACGCGTTTATGTCACCCATCATAATATATTGTTATACACGCAGCTAGTGTATACCGACGTACCGTTGGAAAAGAACGTTTTGTGTGCACAATGACATATTTATTAAAATGTCACACGGCGGAGACGGTGTTTGCGGGCAGGATTTTCGTGTTTTTCCGCTCGAGCGGATGCCCGCACGCACGCACGCGCATAACAACACGCACAGTCGCGGGCAATCATTTCATTATAGTGATGGACAATAATATCATAATAGAATCGCGACCACCGCCGAAGGCTGAAAAACCTCGCGGATATTACAATAATATAGTGGCGGCGGCGGAGTGGGGTGCCGGTCGGGGGAAACGTCATTATATTATTATATGAGGGCAGACGTTAATCCGTCAAAACGGGGGGAGGGGAGGGGGGCGCGGGTTCCAATGTTTTGCACGAGACGCGTCCGCGGTAAAAACCGCTTCCGCCCGTCGCTCCGATCGGGCGAAAAGGTATTACACTACAATACATTGTGTTACTGTCGTTTTATATTATTTTTCGACCAATTTTTCTCTCGCAGTCGATTAACTGCACACGCCGTACGGACGACCACTATTATAATAATACCTAGTACCTATATACTCTCACCACGTTCCGTATTTTACAGCGCATAAGCTAATACACAAAATACAAAAGCGCCGAACGACAGTGGTTGTATGAAGCGACCGCGGCGGGGGCGGCCATATAGTGTATTATAATACATAATAATATATAGGTCGACGTTATAATATATTAACGCACCGGGTATGTTATATAGCATTATAATTTCCTAGGCCTAGCTCGCATTTTATAACTACACTGCAGCGCACTGTAGATAATTCATCATTCGAGAGATTAAAATGTAACAGTATCACTTCCCCCCTGCCCCCCAGCGCAAGACAAAAGTACCCATCTGATATTTGTAGGCGATTTTAAAGATTGACATTTATTTTGAGTGGTTGTCAAAAAAAAAATAATAGGATTTTAAGCGAAATATGTAAAGCGAAACAAAAAATCATAAACATTCCTAAAAAGAAAACTAGATAGTAAGTTTTTCACGTTAAACATTATACGCTAGTGTACGTCTACAATTTGTTCACGCTAAGTTGGCGCCGTGCTGTCACTAACCACAACGGATTACTGCCTGATGATGTATACGGCTGCGAAAGGTAAAGTAAATTAAAGTCTGTTATTTGTGTTACAAAAATGATTCTCAAAAAATGATTAATAGATTAAAGATCTAAAAGTATTATATACCCAATTTCGGGTAAAATGTTATCATTTTAAAAAAATAAATAAATTGATAATTTAAAAAAAATGCTTATGTTATATTCAGCATAATAATAAACTTAGCTTAAAGTTTAAAAAGTAATACAACAAGTACTGGCTTAAAAATATAGTGAAGTCAATAAATTCGAATCAATCATAAACAGAATAGCACAGTAACCAAATAGTTGTATGAAAAACAAGTACATGTTAAATAAATTATTTAGTAATAGAAGCAGATTGATGACACACCAACGGAGTAACGGAGAAGAAATCTTACACGTGTGATGTCTGTTACAAAGTATTTAGCCAAAGTGGAAGTTTGACGAGACATCGACGAACACACAGTGGTGAAAAACCTTACGTATGCAATGTATGCGATAAGTCTTTCTCTGTAAATAGCAGTTTGACGAGACATCGACGAACACACACTGGTGAAAAACCTTACGCATGTGATGTCTGTGATCGGTCGTTCATCCAAAGTAGCGATTTTACGAAACATCGACGCACGCACACTGGTGAAAAACTCTACGCATGTGATGTATGCGATAAGCGCTTCTTTAAAAGTAGCATTTTGACGGTACACAAGCGGACGCACATAGCACACTGATCGGATCTATTAAAAATATATGATCCAAGGGCCATATTAATATGGTATAAATCATGTTATCATATTATTATGGTAACACTGTCAGAGTTTTTATTTTGTTATATTGTAAATATTTTTTTCTAAATACTCAATTACTAATTAATTGTCATGTGCATAAATAAATACTAAATTTTGTATGGTTTTCAATGTTTAAAAGTGATTTAAAATTTTCTTTTTAAGACATTGATAAAAAACATTGAGTGTTTTGGACTTCAAAAATATTGACAAGTTCAAAATATTTAGAAACTCATCACACCGGAGATGTAACTTATATGAACGAGTCAATGTTTCTCGAATTATTGTTTCAACAATTATCATTTGAGGCGTAACATCAACGCAGTGTTCTTACATTCAGTACCTAGGTCAAGTCATTTTGTACTCGTTTTAGCATAGCTTGTTTAAGATGACTGCAGTCGGTCTTGTTTAAGGAAATTAATAGAGGGAATTTTACACGGTGACTTTAACTTGTATGTGTGTGCAAATAAATCGCACATAAGTGTATAGTATATAATATGATCATTTTCGGTCAATGTTTCCTATATTAAAAGAGTAGGCACTCCTGGTAGGCCGGTCGTTATTAATATTCGCCGTTAATTAACTTACGTACTCGTAAGCATTGCCAATAATATAAACTTTTTCGATTTAAAAAAAAGTGGCTGTTAGACGAAAAAGCCAGACAAAACTGAAGTCATACTTGATTTTACCGATTAAAATGTTTAAAACTGATTGTTAATGATTAACAAGTTTACCAGGTTATTATAGAAGTGATTTTGAATATCTATTTTTCCCGAAGTGATATCTCTGGAAAAAATATGGTATTTTTTAATTACATTATTCATCGGGACACTAACAATATTCGAAATAATATTAAAAATCGTCTCTATTCGAACCAAGTAAACATGTTAGTCAATTAGAATCAGTTTTAAAATGTAATCTAATGACTTCAGTTTGGCCCGACGCTTATAAAAATATATTGTAACCATGTATTTTCGATATTTATTTAGTTATTACCTAAAGTTATTAGTAACCTTGTACCTGTTACATTTTCAAACTGTTCTGTTAAAGCAAAACATTTTAATATAAATAAACAATAGGTATGAAAAATTAAAAAAAAAAGTGTCATAATATTTTGAACATTTTATCGTACATGGAAAATGGTTTGTAAAAATGTGAACAACCTACTGCCACCCTCAAAATTTAAAATAAATTAATTTTTCAACTAATTGTGTACTTTCGTCTCACACGCACACAATCAATATAATCATCACTTCTTAGAATTCAAAGTATGGAAAAAGGGAAATTTATGAAAAACTAGTTTTTGAAAAATTCTATTTTTTTATTTTAGCACAATTGGCGGGCCGATAAGAAATCTTTTTTATGTAAGAATATATAATAGTTAGGTAAGTATACAACTATTGATCTATTAGACATAGGTACTTAGACTAATAGCTTCTTCCTCCTGGGACTTCTCGTAGTCAGTACTATGGTAGTTCTTAATATTTGTGATGGTATTTTGCGCCAATTATAGTACTAGTAATAAATTAGCGCCAGCAATAGATACATTTAAATGCACAAAAATATTTTTAAAAAAACATGTACCTAATTTATGTCAGCTCTAAGTATTAATTTTGTAATCTATACCACACATTTAATTTAAATTATTGGAATTTGCCTGATAAATAAACCGAGTTAAAATCACTTATAGCGCATAAAACGTGAATTAATAACATGCACAAAGCTCAATGCAATAATTAATTATAATATTCTTGATTTTTACATATTTTATTATTAAGGCTGCAGCCCATGAATACAAATTGGCTTTTAGACCAAAAAACCAGACAAAACTGAAGGACTTTGGTTTGATGGATTTTAATTTTGAAAAGTTTTAAAAAATTTTATCCATTATACCAAATGCTTTCAGTTTTATCAGACAGCCACTTTTTTAAATTGAAAAAAGTTTATTTCATTTATTGTCAATTCCTACTCGTGCGTAAGTTAACTGATTATTATAAAAATAACGACCGACGCCCTACTGTTATAATTCAGGAAATTTCTATGAAATAATGCCCGAAGACGATTACAGATTAGACTCACACACACTTTTGTACGTTTATTATGCACACATTTACAACTCACTTTGATGTCTTCATGTAAAATTGCCTATATTAATTTCTTTAAAACATGACCGACTGCAGCCCCCTTAACTGAAATATTATTCGTTTATACAATATATACGTAATTTAGTATAAGTACCCACAATTACAATTATCTTACTTTTTCCATTATACTTATGCACATTTTACTGCACATTTTGCTTGAAATTTATCTAATTTAAAATTGATGTGATTTATGAATAAAATACATATGAATAAGTTTAAAAACAACTGTATGATTAATTATTTGTTTACACAAATTTTCAAGTTACCTACAAGATTTTGCAGATTACATAATGGCATAATATTCTTTTATCTAGTTATATTTAATACAAATTTTAACCTTAAAAAGAGGCTCACATATTTGTTTTTTGTTTTTGGTGCATATTACACTAATTTTTTATTATTTTAATATTATTAAACTGATACAATCTCTTTTATAATTTATATTGTATAATACTAATATATTTTGATCAATTGCTTGTGTATCTATGTAGGTTTCATGTTCCTATGTTTCATATTGCATATGGTCATAATATTCTACAATGAAAGTGTCGCTTACTGCAGCGAGTTACACACA
This sequence comes from Nasonovia ribisnigri, assembly GCA_027563435.1. Lineage (NCBI taxonomy): Eukaryota > Metazoa > Arthropoda > Insecta > Hemiptera > Aphididae > Nasonovia > Nasonovia ribisnigri. The sequence continues at coordinate 156,592 of JANEHU010000026.1, forward strand.
AAAGGAGTTGAATAATCACAATTTTTTAAGAGTTGTCATATTTTACGGGCAGTGAAGTGCACGGGATCAGGTAGTTATAATATACAAAATTGATTAGTTTTACTTCATAAAATACTATACCTACCTACTAGTCATATAGGTACTCATATGGCTGGGACTATGAGGCGATGGCACCTATTATATATATTATACTTATTGTAGAAAAAAATTATTTTGAGATATACAATTTTGTCATAGCCCCGCTCGTGGATAGTGGTCGTAAGCATAAATTATTTACAATGGATGGTAATATGTACGAATTTGACATGTGACACACTGGTACGTGAGGGGTACGAGTGTACGGCGAGCGGTGATAGAGGGGTCATTTTTTGGTGCACGCGACGATATCTTCTAAACTTCAGAATGGGGGCCCGGTGTGTATGTGTGTCTGACACGGTGGTGGTGAAAGGGACGAGGGGTACATTGATTATTACCACTGCTGCCATTATTGTAATTATTATTGTTATCGATGAACACGCATGATCGAGTATAATATTCGTTTCGATTCGGAAATGTTTCACGGCACATAAATTTGTCACCACGACAAAATTATCGCCAAAAATATATAACTACACGTCACCAGACCGGCCCAATTATTTGCCGCGAGACAGATTCAATGTGCATGACGTGAATTATACGCATTTACGCGAAATTATTGTTGGACCGTAGGTGCCTATTATTGTAAATTTGAGTGTAAATTCTCTATTTTGGAAGTATTACGAGGAAAAATATATCAATATGAAAAAAATTAAGAAACTGTGAAAAAAATATATAAAAATATATAAGATATATTACAAAAGTTTTGAACATTTTTAATTTATCTTATACTAAATTTAGATAATTTTAGGTAACTGACCAAATTTCAGGATGTAGAAATAATCTATATTCACTAAACGGTGTATCATAAAAATGTGTTTATTAACTGATATATAAACTAAGTAGGTAGTTAATTAAAGCTTCGAGCTGACATTCCTATAGAGCTTATTAATTTGGACATGTACGTACGTGACACAGCTGTACTTTGGACAAATATTCGCTAAAAGAAGTGGATTCGTGTCATTGTGTCAACAAAGGTTTTAATGACATTGTGATAAGGGTTTCGTAATGAAAAAATTGATTGATACATTATAAGGCACTTCAAATAACTTTAACTAAGTAAATGGTATTACCTAACATATTATATTCGTTTAAGAACTATATAGGTATTTCCAGTGTATGATAAATAGGTGAGTATAGAATATACCCACTGGCCACTGTGCATTGCGAGTTACACATCATCGTGATTTTGAATTTAGATCACAAAAAAATCATCACGTATTAACACAGCAGTGTGATATTCTATACCTGTTTCATAAAAATAAAGTTTTATACGTCAATATGTAACTTAACCTAGATGTTAATATTGTGTAACACATAAGCGATATTACAATGTAATTAAATTACAAAGTTTAATTTTAACTATAAAAATTTAAAAGTGATGCATTTAGAGGAGGATGAAAAAGGCAAATGCCCCAAGCCAAAAATTATAGCTTTTGCTTAAATGTTCATGGTTTTTGAATTTTTAACTTTTAAGTTTTTTTAGTATTGTTATCGTTATGTATTTAAAGTACATAATATCTAACTGCAAATTTTGTATTTTAAATTATATTGTTGAGCATCTAATTAGAAATCAAACAATTACAAAATACTTTGCCCTTAAAAATGACAACTCTTAAAAAAATTATGATTATTCAACTACTTTTGGATTTAACACCCTGGTAGGCAATGTTCGAAAATCGATTTGATGCAAGCTTGTACCTGACAATATGTTATATGTAGGTAAGTACCTACAGTATGTAATATGTGCACCATAATTCTGTGTAAATTGTTTATAATATTATAATATCACTTTCTTGAGCTAATACTTATATAAATATGGTAATAAAGTATCTATGTAGTATATATTATAATCCTTATATATATATATATATAAGAACAAGCCTTTTTTATGTTTCCATTTTGTGACGACGCTATTTAACTTTTTTTCAATTTTTTTCACAGACTTGTTCCAAATATATTTCTCAGTGTCACCACGTCACCCGATTTTAAAGGGTTGAAATCGGTAAAAATAAATTTTTACGTGTTATTAGTATATCTATATTCACCAATGGAAACCAATAATAAATAAATACTGATTTCTACTATTATTTCTCCTATGACCAATAGCAACCATTTATAAACAAACACTTTTATTGTAAATCTCATGATCCCTGTTTGAAAATCATAGAATATCTCCATTATATATTATAAAAAACGATTTAAATATTATTATATTTTTATAGTAAATTACTAAGGAAAATGTTTACGTGTAATTTCACTTTAGAAAACCTATATGTTAAAATCAAAACGTCTATACGATTTCGCCGCGATATTCGTTGCCAGGTGACGATTAAAATTAATTTAATGCAATTGTTATCAGTGATCACTGAACTGTGCGCGTTTGTGTTTTGTTTCTCTGAATTATTAATTATACTATTGTTTACTATTATTTAAGAGTATTGTCGTTTACTACGCAACATTATGAGGAAAAATAACTATACTGCCTTAGCAATACATAATTCGTATTTAAACGACGATGTTATTAATGCATTTTTGGACATCGTAAAATTACAAACATCGTTTATTAAACGCATTATTTTATCAAAACCACTTATGTATTCAGCCGTTGGGAACGTGGATGATTTTCAAATTTTGTATAATGGTCCTATTGGAAATTATGCTATTGGGCATTGGCTATACGTGTATTAACGTAATGAAACTAGTGCGTAGAATTGTACAATAGTATATACCAGTAATGGCCAAACTTTTTTACCACGGGCCATAAAAAAAACTTTTTTTACCACGGGCCATAAAAAATTGTTTAGCTTATTATGCTATTTATCTTATTAAATGATACTGTAACAACAAAAACGCTACGTAGAATCCTTTCGCGGGCTGGATATTAAATTATGGTGGGGCGGAGTTGGCTTGCGGGCCGTAGTTTGGCCACCACTGGTCTTTATCTTATGTTTAATAATAATTTATTGGAGATTTTGGATATTTTATATCCTTCAAAATCCAATGTTATGTTTAAATCTGTTATAAGACAGCCGGATGGGTATTCATGTGGATTTTTGCAATTGCATTTGCTACATCACTAATATTTGGACGTAATCTATTTGATGAATGTTATATTATCGATTACAATAATATGATATGTAAAGCCTGGACGCTACGTAACCATTTTAATAACATATAGTAAATACATTATTACAACCTTTCCCTATACACTATACACATGTAGCCCAGAGTACTGATATTTTACCTATAAAAAAAAAAAAAAACAAAGACTGCAATATAGGGCGTAAAACGCGTAAAAGTATAATTATTAAAAATATTAGAACTGCTATTCAAGGTAATCATAGACCTTATACTCTTATACCTTATACCAGTTATACCTTATACTGAGTATAAGGTCTATGAAGGTAATATATAAAATATTGAATGGAACAATAAAGAAAAGTCTGTTTTTAATTATTCACCAATTGTAGATTACAAAAATAGTAGACACATTAAAATTGGACTCATAAATAAATTGTGTAATTTTTGTGATGCTTTAAAATGGTCTGGGAAATCTCCAGGACTGTATTGTTCGAACGATAAAATTAAATTACAATCTATTGAAGTTCCACCAGAACCGTTATACGTAGTCATATTTTTGGTGAAAATATTACAAAAACTAAATCTTTTAGAGATCTAATGAAGTCGATATCGTAATAGACGGTCAACAATTTGAAAAGTGTGATAAAGTTCTGAAAAAAAATGTTATTCTCTATTATATCTTTACATTAAAATAACGATGGCAAAAAACAAAAAATTAAAACAACATTTAAAAATGTAATAACGTTCAAAGGAAAAAAATCAAATAACGTTTAACATTAAAACTGTACAACGTTTTAATGTACAATAACGTTATTGAGTATTTAAACGTTATACAATTATCGTATAACGTTTAAATACTAAGAACAAGAAAAACTATATTTTTTTTAGAAATTAAGTCCTGCTTAATAGTATTAAGTTAAATAAATTTTCTTCTTCTTTAAAACACAACAATGTGTATTGATTGAAGAATATCAATTTTGAGAAAGCAGAAACTACACACGGGCGAAGCTTGGTAATTCAGCTAGTAAATTATATATAAATACCAAAAAAGCATAAATAAACCCACGACAACAGTGGTCTGATGGGTGATATTGACAATATTAAATTATATATAGATCAGGGATCAAAACTTGCATATGCATATTTCTTAGGAAGCTGTATATTAAAAATCTGATTCAATACAAATTCGTTTCATAGCATCTAAATGTACATTGTACTACAAACTAAATACAATAATGTAAATTTCATATTTTACTAAGGTTTAATGATTTTGCATATTTTAAGATTTTAAGCATTAATGCATATAATGTTAAGTACCTAGTAAAATATTGATTTAAAAAATTTTACAATAAAAAGTCGCCACACATCGTGGCATCGTTTATATTTTGAATTATACTATACCGAGAATTGATTGCAATTTATCGACCAGATAAAAAACGATTTATTTTTAACTGAAAAACATAAAAAAATATCTAATTATTCAATGTAATTCAAGTAAATATATAATATAACATGATATTAAATATTTTCTGTATTTAGTACATTTAAATTTAATTTTTTTGTATTTAAGACTGTGAATGGTCAAAAAATGTTTCAAAATCTGCAACCCACAAACTAAAAATGATACCTGAGTTTGTATTTAATTAAAAATATTATTTAATTTTTTAAGTTTATTAAAATATATAACGTCATGTTTTTTAATAGAAAATATTGTACTGCATAATATTGCATAGGTATTAAGCTTTTTTTAGTGCATATGTATGCACATGTTTCATTATTTTTTAGCACATAAAGTTCGGAGCCCTGTAGATAACATAAAAGTAGATATAACGAATAACGATACTCAAATGATAATCGAATAACCCTATAGAGGTGGGATCCTAATACTCAACCATCACTCAAATGCAGAGATTGATTCCGGATGTTTCCCTGCCCTGGAAATATTTAAGGCATTCGGTCAAAATTAAAAGTTAAAAGTTAAAACATTTTGATCAGTTTTCATGGTCTACTTTCGTGAAATAAACTTTGATAAAATAGCAATTATTTATATTAAATTATACTCTTAGGCTGGAGTTATACACTAATCCGCCGCGATATTCGTCGTCGGCCGACGATTTTTTTCAAAACCACCCAATCCACAAAACCGCAAAACCATCAACTTCCATAACTTTTAATGAAAGCGGCTATAAGGGTATTTTGGTTCAACGAATTTCGTGGCGATTTTTCTATAGTACGGTATTGTAATCCGTACAGCAAATTCGATGTGTATAGCGCCACGCAGAGCGATAATTCCTACCGCTCGAACAGATTTCGTGGTGAATATCACCGTGTGTAGCTCCAGCCTTAGGTTTGGTACATTAGGTACAATAGGTTTAGTACATGTTTAGATGTTAAATTATTTTGATTATTATTTATTATCAACATTTTTTCTTTTTTTATATACGTGATCTACTGCAAAGTCATTGCAGATGCATTATTGATTACGATATCTTATCTATCCACGGAGTTATGGTAACGAGGCGTTTGCTTGTGCATATTATTTACGGGATAACGAGAAGTCGTATTTAATGCGTGGTATAAGGTTCCTCACCGTACCTACCTGTATAATATATTATATTACGAGTATATGCCACAAAAATTCATTGAATAGAGTCAATCACAATATACGACTATACGAGTATCTGTTTAGTGACGGGGAAAACAAATGATAATGAAATTATATGAAGGGCACAACAAACACAATAAACGAACCTATGTTTGCGTTAGGCAACATATGTCATATTATTTAGGTACGCTTAAAAGTTTATTTTACTATGCTGCATTGCTGCACATTATTATAATCGTTATAGGTTTTGTCGTTTTCCTTTCAATAGCATACGGTGATACATTATGAATTATTAATATGTTAATTATTCGATGTATCTTATTATTCAATTTTACACCTCGACACTTTTGTTTGCTGTGTAATTTTGTGATATTAAATATTTTTATTTTTCTACCTTCTTTTGAATTATTATCATTATATTATCCTATTATTATAGGTGTATTGCCCTTCCCAGTGACAAGTATTTTATTTTTGAAACTTGTTGTTTATGCGATAAACGAATCGTAAAAGAAAAATAAAGAAATGATAATAAACAAAATATATATTTTGTATTGTAATTAAGCATATTATATTGTTTTCAATTATAATAATGAACCACGAAGTACATTTTACTAATAATAATAAATAGCTAATAAATATCATAAATTCGAAAGTTGAAATAATTGAATAACAATTATATACGAAATAAATTCTATTATACACGTAAATCATTTTTAGAGTACATTTAACATTGTATAAAAATGATGGCACAATTTATAAAACGTATTTGTAGATTAATATTAAATTTGTATAACTAATGAAATTATGCGAAAATCATTATTCAACGGAGAATAACTTGAAAGATTGTAATAACTAATAAATGTTATATTGCAGTTATCCAGAAATATTATACCCAAACTACACAATTATCTGATGCAATGAATAGAATTTTAACTTGAAATAAGACTTGTAAATTTATATGAATATAGTAATAATGACATAAATGAGGATATATCTCGTTTGTTGGCTGTGATGGTGAGATGTAGTTACCTATATATTTTCTAAGTGTCAACTAAAACAACTATTTTTTATATGTGTTAGATTACATTAAAACTCAGATAGATATTGTTGAAACAAGACGACATAATATGCGCTCAATTGATCTAAGGCTAATAAGATTGTTAGGCATATGGCCAACATTTTTATATGGACCATAAAATGTAAATTATTTTTTATTTTACGATTAGTCTAACACTAAGTAGGTACCTACTATACAATCATGATAATATTTATAGTCAAATTGAGTTTAAACCTTAACATTTCAATCGTCATCAGGTTTATGTTAACATTTGATCAATAATAAACCAATGGGCAATGATAACCTCCAAAAAAAGAGTGTTCAAAATTAAACTCCAATAAAACCGTATATAATTTTATAGGATGGGTATTATTATAATAATATAATACTATTTATTTGCATATAAAGTATAAAAGTAAAACACATAACCAATATGCAACATTCTTTGTAAGCATAGCCCGTATTGGAAGAGTTGAGTTCCATTTTATAAAGTTATGTTAACCATATTGTGTCATGCATGCCTGAAAAAATATAACAAAAATAAAAGAATTAATAAACTAATGAAAAAAAATTTTAATATTTGTTCCAGGGACTGGAACTGATCATAAAAGAACCGGTTCAGGAACCGAAACTGAAACTTTTATTTTGTTAAATAAAGTACCAGAACCAAGCTGAAATTTAGATAGGTTCTTTTAGATTCAAAAATAAAACAATTTTTTTATCATAATTTAATGATGTTACTGTATTGCGTTTAAACTATACCTATGTATGATCATATGAGTTTTTTAATATTTATCATACTATTAATTTCAGATCTATACAAAATCTGCATTCAGGATAGGTATTTAAAATTATTATACTTGCAAATTTCAAGTACAAAATAAATGCATTATTTTTTCCCAAATCAAAAATATCAAAAAATATACGAAGATAAAATTTGCATTTAGACTTACAATCAATTTCGTAATGTACTTGTTTTTTGATCCATCAAGTCAACTCCACCCATACCTTTGTTGTACTATTGTATAACCAAAAGACATCGATTGTTGATATTTTTGCACTACCTGATTGACGACGCTTAACTTGGGTTTTTACAAGAGGAGAAATTGAGTTTGTACACATAATAACAGCACGTTTATCCATCCACTTTTTACAGTAGAAGATTGGCACGCCGCCGGTGTTCCATAAACTTTAGAAAGCTATGATATCTTGAGAATTATAGCAATATTTATAAAAGTTACACTAAATTACCAAGTAATTTTTTGACTTTTTCAACTTATGATTGGAGTCAAAACGACTTGAAAAAAAAATGAGTAATTAGTTTTTTTTTGCACAAAATAAAATCACACGTGCGCCTATCGTCTTCAATAAGGATTATAACTAGAGACCGGATTTATATGCCCTTAAAAACTTAGAAATAAGACGTTTCTATGCTCTATAATGTCATCAAAATATTCTTTTGTATGCAAAAATATTCTTTGACTTACATTCTAAATGTACTACAAAGTAGTACCTAGTTTATAAAATGTATAATATAGCTAAATTAATCCTTATCGTTAAAATATCATTCAAACAATCATATTTAACCTATAATGTGGTGATATACTAGTGTACCTATATTGTTTTGTATTTTAGATGTGTGAGTGTAACCATAGGCGTGCGCAGACCTGCATTCGATGAGGGGTTCTTAGCCCTTAGGTACAATATTTGTTGGCCCTTTTCTTAATCTGGGCCCTCCCTAACAAGACATGTACATAATACATATTTTATTAAATTATATTGTACAAATAAACATTACTTACATGTCTTATTTAACATTCTAATACAACAGTTATAGATTTATCATAGCATGCGCCTATTACTTTAATTATTAAACTCATTAATAACTAAATCTACATCAAAATTGGAGGACATTTCTTGTTTCATAAAAAGTAAAATAACGATTCCAAACGATCTTGGGCCATTATGGTACTTCTTAATTTACTTTTTACAATATTTCCAAATAATATATTCACAATATTTTAAACTTTTTTACGTTGTGTTATTTTTTTTATCCCGAAACATAATCTATTTTTATCACGTAATTTAGAAAAAATATATTTTAGTAACATCAGGTAAAATACGGGTTATATATATGCTATAGGACTTAGATATTTTAGGGCCCCAATTAAATGTCTGGGGGTGACCAGGCACACCCGGAACACCCCGTGCACACGCCTATGAGTGTAATACATAGTTACATACCAAAAATTCAGATTTATAAACTCAAAAACAAATAATAATAATATGTTTTTAAGGATAAAAACAAAAACATATTGTATATTGTTGAATGACAGAATAATATTATGTATTAAAACAACTCAAAAAAGATTTTCGGCATTTTAATTTACCAAAACGATTAGTGCTACACGCGTAGAACGCGGGAACTACTACCATCATGGTCCGTCAATAAAAATAAGATAAGAGAATATATAGAGAATAATTTATATTTGATTTTCTTATCAATGTTATGTCCTATCAATATTTCTTTCGTCAAGATAAATAATATGATACTAAAATAATTTTTGGGATTTTTTTACATGTATTAGATTTTTCATAAAATATTCAAATTAAACCCCAATATACCAATATATTCCTAAAACATGTTTTTTTGCACAAAATATACTTTAACCTCGAAATATTCTTTTTTATTCTCTAAAACTTTTGTATATCAGTTCATAGGTAAATGAATCGTCCAGAAAGCTTATCCAATTAGAGCTGAATACTCTCAGTAAAAAGATATAAAAACATAAATATCCGGTTTCCAGTTATAACTAATAAAGAAAAAAGTTCCTTAACAATTTTAAAATCATATAAATTAATATTCAATTTTTTACATACAGTTGAGCCTACAATTAGTATACATTATTAAAATCTATAGTGATAAAAATAGAAGAATTCCCGCTCATAAAAATGTATTAAAAGTGATTTGTGATCATATGTATTATATCTGTCAGAATAATTCATCTATAGTCTATATAGGTACGTACCTAAGTACCTGTTTTAATGTTAAGTGGGTACATTTATTCAAAACAAAAGATTTAATTTCTATTACACAAAATAAAGTAATAAATCGTTTTGATATTAACAGAAAAACATGAATCAGAGAGTTCAAAATTGATAATTGAATGCTAATGATACAGATAAAAAAAAAATCTAGAAAACACCATTTACCAGCACTATAATTATGCGGTACGGCTTGTTTCATAACATGTCGTATACGTATAATTAGTGTACCTACTAAATAATTTTTTCTAAATACTGTTGTAACACTTGTAAGTCCATTGCATTTATCAATAATTTCCAATGATTAATGACGTAATAAATGTCATCAATATCAAAATATAATTGTTCTCGATCTTTTGTTATGATTATAACTGTACATTTCTCCATCCAGGCCTCATGCAATACAATATAGCCTATACCTTAGCTCGGCACACCGATCTAATTACTACCTACCTAAATATAACACTTGATTTAAATTCGAATCATATAATATATTCAATGACTTGAAGTATACAATATTTTATCAACTATGAGTTATTTATGACTGAGTATCTAGGTACGTTCATACCACAGTCAACGACTGGACTAAAAGTAATGTTTATAGTTTTGAAAGTACATAAAGCTAAGTTCAAAAATGAAATACCACTCATAATTCATATATATCTCTAATATAAGGACAAAGTTAATAACTTTCGTGTATAAACTTATAATTCTGGAATTATAGATATTATATTAATTGTAATTTTCAAAGCCAGTGACATCGTAATAATTATAATACATTTTGATAATGTTCATAAACGTGACTGAAAAATAAACGTGTCCCAGTCCCTCGAACCTATGTAAAATATGTATCCATTAAAAGTAAGTTTTTCATATTATTAGAATTATTAAAAATAACAATGAATTTTTGGAGATTTTGTATTTAGTAATTGCCACATGATGTTATAGTAAAATTATATGCTTTACACGAATCCAACATTTTTATTTTTCAATACATTGAGCTTTAACAATATATTTATATACGTGTATTTAATTGATTGTTCCATAGTTTTTATCTAAAATTTCCAAATCACCATTATAATATAAAGTATAGTCATTATGAATTGTAAGTATCAGAATGCCATAGTCTACGAAAAATTATAAAATAACTGAGAAATACCGACACTCTGTCAACCTAGTTAAATTAGTAGTCATCTTCAAAGTGATAAATACACACTAAATCTGTATATTATTATGACCAAAAACCGGATTTCATAGATATTATAACTTTTTATTGATTTTTATATCAGGTAAATCAAATCTGATCAAATATGAAAACTAATTATAGTTTTCCTATTTAATTTGATATTGTAATTTGTTGCGATTTTTGTATAAGTACCTACTTCACGTGATAAAATAAACAAATAATTATTATATCTTTAGTGATTTATGTACAACAATACAAATACAATTACAACGTAAATTTTAACATTATGGATTTTTCTAATTATAGTAGCATTGGCGCAACTAGACATTTGAACTAGGGGGTGCTTAAGTTCTAGGTTTCTTTGTGACTCGATGGGACCTAGCACCACTATTTGCCACTAAAACAAAACAAAAACCATAATTCTGGGTCTACACAAGACAGTAAAAATTGTTTTTAAAAACAGAAACAAAAAAAAAGTCATACTTGGTGTGAACCCAGCATAAAAGGTCACTTAAAAGTAATTTTTTTGATTTAATTTTTAATTTTTTTACTTATTATAATATATTATATCAATTTATATGTAATTATATTTTCTACATGATACATAATATATATTTTATTCACATTTTTTATTATAATATTAACTCTATACGACGGTATTTCTTTGAGTATTCGTCTAGTATAATATCGAGGTCAAGATTATTAACAATATCTCTCTCGATGATAGGTACTGACTAAAATTTACCATACACTATACGTCTATACAGATATATAGCACAGACTATTTAAAATAACTTAGCCGCTCTGGCATCCTTATTTCTACTAAATTAAAATGAACACATCCAATTCAACATTATAAATAATAAAATATTATATTATAAAAATTACTATTGTGTTATAACTGTAATTCGATGAATTTTCAACTTTTTTTTCAAATTTTTAAACGATTTTTTAGAGGGTGCTTATTTTGACTTAGGGGTGCTAAGGACCCAGAGCACCCCCTAGTTGCGCCAATGTATAGTAGAGAAGCGTTTACATATACGGTCATACTTTATAGTGTCGTGATATTATTAATACATCGATAATTAAAAAAATAATGGGCTAACGTATTTCAGGTCCCAATAGAAAATAGATTTAAATAATTCTTTTAAAAAAATTTAGTGATATAAAACTATTAAAATATATTTTACTTTGAGGTCATGGCAAGAAAACAAAATGTTAATTTAAATATAACGTAATTATATATATTTCGATTTTATCATGTAACTTTAATGTATTTTTATATTTATACTAAAATGTTGACATATTTTTAGCGCAATCAAATCCTGTCTTTATTTATGATTATGACCAAGTGACAGCTCTCAGCCTAACCAAAACAAGTTTACGATAAAGTAAAAAGTTAAGAAACACAAAAATCTTCAGACATTAAGTATATGCCGTGTCAAAACAATACGTTTAAAATTTCGTCTCCAAAACGTTTATAAGACACACCTATAGGTGAATGTTTATAATCACATATAAAATGTCGATTGTTGATAACAGAAATATAATAATATTATGTTGTATGTAAATTACATGACAATGCTATTCGTGTTGGTTTTTGGGTTTAGATCCAACAGTAGTCAGCAGGAACCTACCAGTAGCGGATTTTTTTCGTCTTCTGGGGGGGGAGGGGGAGGGGGCAATGTCCTTCTGGTCCAAGAATTCTACTTTTAACTACTTACCCACTTTGGCCTATATACTTTATTATCAACAACTCGGCCAAACGTCAGTCAGTCACTGTGCCCACTCACACACGGGCCCTTACGACAGCCCCTAAACTCTGAGGCTCTGGTACACGCCGTCTGCCTTCAAACCATAGTTACACACGGATCGCAGACATCCGATCCGTCGCTCGATCTTCACCGTTGCGGTATTGATTTGCGATCTCTCTGGTAACCGTTCGGTAAAATATTGTGCTGTGATCGACGAGGCGATTCGTGTGCAGGCGATCGTCACAATAATAATATGTCTACATCATAATAATATCATATTGTAGTATTATGCATTCAAGCGCTCGCGTCACGACGGGGGCGAAGAAACGAAACACTTTTCGTCATTACGACACGCGATGTTGACCTATTATAATATTATAGTTGTGTCGATGAGACATATATTTTCCTGAAACGATTACTGAAACAATGACGCGCGCACGTACCGCCTACAACTCGCCGCCGCGCGGTTAAACGCGGTCGCGCGCGTGAGTGTCGGCTCCGTGCGGTGGCGCGGGAGGGGGTGTAAATCGCGGGGGTGAACGTCGCGTAACAGCGGTCTAATTAATGAACCGTACCGCGGTCGCGGTCGTAATCATGGCAGGCGTGTGTGTGTGTGTGTGCGCGCGCGCGCGCGTAAACGCCGCCACTGACAAGAGCGATGATGTGTGGCCACCGTTATCGTTAATGACCGGGTGCCTCGGTCGCATCGGTGGCGGTCGCGGCGGTTAAAGTAATTAACGGGCAGACCCTCCGCATCGACGCCGAGTCATCATATTTTATATTTTATAACACACGCGTTGTTGTCCGCAGGTACCTACAACTACTATAATACACTGCACACGCATAAGCCAGTATTATTTCTTCCCCTCCGGACTGTTACGGTTATTATTATTATTATTTTAACCTGTCTTTTTTTTTTCACCCGTACGCGAGTGTAATAATGTGTAACGCGGGCGACGACGAGGCCCGTCATCGTTAAACCGTCAAAAATATATAATAGCATACGACAATAGTAGTAAATAAATATTTACGAAAAGACGGTGTGCGCGACTGCAGTTTTCGGCCGTCTATATAGCGCCGTAAATGCCTGCACGTGCACAAGATCGCGACGTCGGACAGGTGGGGACCGCGCGATTTTCGAAACGGTTTTCCGCCGGCGGCGGTCGGACGTATTTTTTTTTTTGTTCCTGCGTATATATTATTTTGTTTGTCTTTATTTTTTGCCGCACTGCGTCAAGCCGCGTCGAGTGCAGCAGCCGAGAAGTAGGCAATAACGATATTACAAGTGCGTAATACACAGAAGTGATGTACCGATGTGTACCGCAGAGAAGTGCGTGTGCATGTGCGCTGTATATATTATGCGCCTTGGGCCGGGAGCCTTGTAAGCCACTCGAGAAAAGGAGTCGGCGGCGGTGGTGACGGCGGTGACGAGTAGGTATGATAATAATAATAACAATCATATAATGCGACGCAGTATTTCAGTCAATAATAATAATAATATGTCGGCCGCAAATCACGAATTCCATGTCATTTCGTTGCGGCCGTCGCCGGCCATGACGTTTGGGTTCGGGTGGTGTGTGTGTGCGTGTGTGTGCGTGTACGTGTTTGCTTCCGGGAAGTTTGGTTTGGTTCTTGATTGTGTATAGAGGATAACACGTAACATGGTAATATTATATACGACGTAAAGCGGAGACTAGGGGAAGTACCGTCACCAATAAGCAAGCATTGTTATACCTCAGGATTTAAGACTCTAAATGTTATCCTACTATACTAAATGGACGCATGAACATATTGACTACATTATACCAATGTCTGGGATGTTTAAAACTTTCAAACATGAGCTGATATTGATTTTTATCTATTTTTAAATGCAAATGATCGGTGTTCCCCTACTCCGGTGGAATACCAGCCACACATATAAAACAAATTCAACAAAATAGGGAATACAATAAATAGTTTTTTTTTTTTAAATCAATACTTTTTTAATAGTGAATCAAACTAAAAGTTTTCTTCATTAATAGTTACTGAAAACAAATACCTGTAGAGTACTGAGTTGTATCATTTATTATCAACACACACATTATAATATTATATATACTGATTGGTATTTCCGCTTTTGACAAATAATAAGATAATGCTTCTCATCAATAAACCATAATACTATTAAATGATTTGAAAGTATATTTTGTTTTATATGTACGTCTATAAAGTAGAAATATATTATAAATATTTTTACCTTAATTAAGATTATAAGACATTTTTTTTTAGATAAATTACCTCTAAAAATTAACTGTACACATTTTAACGTGGAAAAGTCTTTTGATAATAAGGTTCCAATAAGAATTAGTTTTTATTATCATTCTTACATTTTTTGTATGGTCAACACAATTTTACATGCACTGGTTTATTGGATAACTAGGTGACCGGTATTACCCACTGACAGTAGTTCCCCCAGGCGACGTGTGCAGACGACCGTCATTGGGACGTATTTGAGATGACTCTGAAGAGGAGGGTTTGTCTGAAGGATTGGCAATATAATTTCGAATGTAAAATGTATATTAATAATGATATAATTATTACAATTTGATAATTTTGCTGACCATACGGTTATCTGTTGATAAGGATCTGCTGATTTTTATAGTTTTAATTTCCGAGTCAAATACCGAAATTATTTCACTTATGAGACCTATAAATATAATATTATGAACCAACGTATGCAATAATATAATACCTATACGACATGCAGAAAACGAGAAGTTCAATAGATACATAAGATCCAGCACATCGGCATACAATTTCCAAACAAAACATGGGCAGTGCCTACCATTTTGTCAAACGTTCAGACAACTTTCGTTTCCACCATCAAACTTAGCAATTCAAATTTTCATTCTCGGGGTGTTGGTCTAATCCAACCCGACGGACGGAACTTTCACTTACGCATAATCGTCATCCGGCGCCATACGCAATATACCAGATGATGGTAATAATATATGTTACACCCTTTATGGATTTTCAGGTTTTCCCCTGACCTTTCAATACCCCTTGTAAATATATGTACATTGTAATATTTACCAGCACAATGTGTATGTCTTATTTCTTTTTCTTTTCTGTTGGAGTTTTTCAGTCTGTCTTATATATTTTTATTTTATTATTTCGCATTCTACCCGTCACGACGTGCTACCCTCTGGTCGGAAAGGTCGTGATGCAGGGAAATAATATAGCTGTTTTACATTTTATAACTTACTCACGACGGACTGCCAAAATCGTGTTTGAGTACATACTCTTTGCCGTCGGAAAAAATATTATTGCACTGAAAAAAAAATGTACTCAATATTTATTGAAATAACGTTTCAATTAACGATGTTTTCAACCGATTATAATTCTGGCATTTATTTAGGATCGAGATGACATGATAAAATTCTAAGAATTCCATAAAACTCTCGGTAACGATTAATAGAGTAACGTGTGTGTTCTTGTGGTTGTTGGCAACAATCCCAATAATGTGGCTAAATCTGAAGTAGGTAGGTACATAATTTACAATGATGATTTGCGGGAAATAATAAAATAAAAATTAGTGAGAATTGCTTTCGCGCTAAAAACACGTAAAGTTTCTTTTTTCATATTATATTTTTTTTTCTTCGTGTGAAATGTCGATTTTACGTCATATTATATTATTATAATATAGTTATGACTAATTTTATAGCTACGTTCAACAACTAAGTTCGTGTTCGTGCAGTAAACAAGAAAATTTATTCATGGAGCAAAAATACATTTTAAATAATAATTTCTTATTATTTATTCAGTTAAAAATAGTACTGTAACAATATTGTACATAAATAATAACTTAATTGTATATATCTACAAGAGCCGCAAGGCCATGAACTCATGAAACATTCCTCATGATAATTCTACACGGCCCTTCAAACAGCAATTGTCTACCGAAAAAAAATTAAATTGGACTTAATTAATATTTTCTATTTACCTTTACAGGGGGGGCTGGATGAACTGCAACCACCTCAGCGAGAATTGAAATATTTCATAATTTACATGCAAGACTTTTCATTAGAACTTTGAATCATAGCACTAACTTAGTGTTTTAGTATGAATAGTTTACATAAGTTTAAAATTTTCAAAAAAAGTATTTTTCCTTTAAATTGGGGTAATTGCAGCCGTGTAAAATTATATATCGAGTTCTAGCTATAATTAATCACACATTTACATTATAAAATCAAATTAACTTTGATAATTAATATACATTAATTGAAACTTTAAATTAACAACTATAATTATTTTAACACATTTAAAGTATTTGTTTTCAATATTGTATAAATACAATAAGTACGAAATAACAATATTCACAATATTAACAATATCACTAATTCATGATATTAGATACAATTTAAAAATATTCTTTTATTAAATAACAACTAATATAATACGTTATCGCGTGCACCGTGTACTCGAATATGTAAGCTTAACGACGTAGCACATCTAAGAAATTAGTCAATAATTAACAACATTTGACACATTAAATATATTTTATGTTAAACCTTCAAAATATATACAAATATTATAAATAATTTCACTAAGACTAATAGTTGTATATATTAGGGTTCGACCTATATTATAATATGTTAGTGGCATTGTGGTTATGACAAATCCCAAGTATTTTATAAGTCGTACAAGTGGAATGCTAGACAAGGTTTGCCTGTGTCTGATTCTATGGGCTTGCTTACACGTAATTAAATGCAGCTACCTGTGGCGTGATCAAAGATTTAGGCTTTACTTGTTTAAGAACGAAGGTCATTCGTATACAAAAATAAAGATCGTGATTATAACAATTAAATATTTATCTTATGTGTGTGATTCATTATTTTTACATATAAAATTTACCTATCTCACACTAGTTTGCATACTCATAATTTATGTGTACTTCCTCAAATAACAGTTTTATATTAATTAAATATAATATAGTGTATAGCATTGTATAGGTACAACAACGACAACCTGCATATTAACATGATGCCGCAGACTTATACTACAACGTCAAAATAATTTTGAACAATCTGATTTCAATTTATCATACTATTATAAAATATTAAAATTTAAGTGTTTTGTTTTTTTTTTTTTGTATCTTAAGCACTGCCTTATTGTTTGAGTGTTTCATATTCAAAACTAAAACTTAATATTTAGATAGATAAAGTCGACAACATAGTAATATAGTCATATAGTTATATAGTCAGGGCTCAATCTCTAAGTCACCAAATAATAGGGACATATTTTTAATAATTTGTAGTTATAATACAGGTAGACAACTTGACATTTTAGTTACTTATATTTTAATTTAATTTGTCTCTTTTCTTACACTCTTAGACAAATACTACACGCATAATCTCTAATTGAATCAGCACCACCAGTATAAACCCTCAGAAGCTTGTGTGTGACTGCAATATTAGTTCAATTACCCCATTTTAATTTTAATCAGCATTCCCCCATTCCACCAATCATAGAACGTTATTTTCAACTGACTAACTCATATTTTATTAATTGAAGAATAATAATGCTCACACGTGGTTTTAAATTAACAACCGAATTAAATAGTAATAATAAACAATAGCTTATGTCATGTATAACTCTCGTGTTTTCTCTCTCTCACCCACGCACAACGTGGCAAATTTATGTTTAGCAGAACCAATACCCTGACATTTGTCACCTGTGCTAATACTTTTAATATTAGAGTGAAATAACCTATTACCAAACTTTAAGTTAAGGACTTTACCTGTGTCCCTACGTTGGTTATTTTATGATATTTGAATTTTTATATAAGTTATGAACGTCTAAGTTATTCCAATCTAAAAATGCTTATAAATTATGTACAAATTAAAATATCATAAAAACTTAGCGACACAGGTAATGTTATTACTTATTAGTTTTAAGTTTGATAAAAGGTAAATTCACTCTAATATTAAAAATGATGACACAGGGTTGTATCTGCTTCACATACATATGTTAAGTTATACTCATGGATAATAATCCGCAAAAATATATTTTGTGATATTTTTGTACCTATCCAATAATTATTTAGCTTATATTAACAATGATAACCTTATCATGGAGTTAATCGATTTACAGGTATCACTAGCTCTTATCAATACACCATTGTGAACTTTGTAACACACTGACCGTCATATTTACTTTTATAACTACATATTTTTACTAGCTAGCTGAACAGTGTATACTTAATATAATACATATGAAAGAACTTATTATGTAGCAACTTCATTATGTTCTGCAGAGCATGTCTTAAAACACGTTATAATTGCGATTTATATAGGCTACATCAAGATTTTAATAAAATAATTGTCCACTTAATAACTTAAGGGAAAAAAGACGTTATTATAATCGAATTAAACATACAAAGATCCCACAAAAATTTGATATATTTAAAATTATACAAATAGGGTAGGTACCTATGTTTAAAGATTAAAAAAATCATAATTTTTAATAAATGTGCTTAGTCAATGTAAATAAGTAATGATCTTTGAATGATGTGGAGGTGGTGGTGGTGACCATTGTGTTCTGCGGATCGTTCTGTACGTAATACATAGGTAGGAACACGAATCGATTTGAATCATACGAAATGTTACTATGAAATTGGCACGTGCTAGGTATATGGGACGGTTCTTTTAGTGGGAATCGCGTGTATCGTCATAATATTATGCTTGTACAAGGTATATAATATAAATTATAATATTATAACATATTAATATTAGGCATAATATATTATACTAGACGATTCTCACAATACGTACTATGCAGACCGTTATCGTAGTATACCTATACATATTATATCGTGTCCGCGTGTGCCTATGCGTATAGTTTACCATATATCCTCGAAACTTGGTGGGCCAGTTCGGCTTGGGCTGTCCCCGAGAGAATGTTTATTACCAATTAAATAAAAACGCAACGATGGCGGCCGCGGATTCGACACGGATTGGCTTTCTCTTGCGTCGCCAAACGAAACTCGATGCCCGCGTTGGCATTTCCACATATCACGCCGTATAGTGACACCTATAAAAAGTAGATAAAATAAATTCCCATATTATGCGATTTTTAATAAACGAAATATGCGTGCGAGTGATTACGGCGTTTACCGCTCGTCGCCGTTTGTATATACCTAGATGTATTATTATAATATACTAATATACTATATTATAGATACGTGTTTACCGCGCGCATTAAAATAACGTTCGGGACGTCATAACTTGTCAAGGGGTGTAATTTTATAGCGCCCGACGATAATAATTTCACGTTGTTAATGAGACGCGCACCCATACCTATTATATACGCCGTCGCCGCCGCCGCTGGGTGTTAAATTTTGAATATAAATATTTCGGGAAATTAAAACTCCGGATTATATGACCGCGGTCGTAGGTTAGTTGGTCGGTTATAATTTAAACCTATTAAATTACACGCAATAGTATGATATTGTATATCACACACACACACAACACACACACACACACGTCCGTGTGTGTGTAATAAAATACAGGTGGTGGTACGTCATTAAACATTGTGTGTCGGAAAAAAAAGTAAATGAAAAGGACCGTGTTATGTGTTTAATGAACATAACATAATAACATAATATGTTTAGTTATAATAATACGTTTGTGCTCAACGTGTAATATACTGGCGTCGGATCAAAATCAAAAGATACGAAAGCGTCCGAACAGTATTTTCCGACGTAAGTTAGTTGAATTCGGCCCCATAATATATCATTTATACCATACAACTAGTACATACCTAGAACTATACCTAAATGTTACTTGAGCCAAGTGGGAAATCAACTTTGGTGGTTAATGTAGGAAAAACTCTGGACATTATATGGTTAGTGAATGATTTAAAGTTGGCAATGCATTGCTATCTGTTATTTAAATTAAAGTATCAAACCGCTTTTTGTATTTTTTACTTAATATTTACTATAAACATGACTATAGTAACCAGAATTGTTTATTTTCTAAAGACTATAATTTGCTTAAATTATATTATTACATTTGTTATAAACTACCTAATATCAACTCGGTGACATATATATAGGTAGTAGGTATGCCTATGATATACTGCACATTCTATATTTTCTAAAAATTTCTCAATATAATAATATAGCCTTATACATGTATGGTATATATACACGCTCTGAGCCTCACTACAGATTATTAAGATACATATTATACCTTTGTTGGATAATAATAAATAAGGCAGTTCAAATCAATCGGCTTTAAAATTAACATTTGTACTTTAAGTTACCGACACAAATACGACGGTGTAATGACTGAAAATGTATACAATTTTTGATGGCTCGATAATATTTATACATTGCCTACTACAGAGTACAGACAAAGTATAGCTATAGGTTGGTTTAAACACTTTATGAACTAACGCCTGTCTCTAATACGGAAATGCCCAAAACTTGGGTAATAGTTTAGGAATAACTAACCCTATAAATTTTTACTTTGTACCCACTTTTTGTATAAGTACGTAAAACAAAAGGTGGCTAATTCGGTATTTCGTTATTGCGTCGACGGACATTGCCAAAAAGTGCTTATTGTGTTTATATTGTTTATTTACTTTACTTCTTTCCAGTTGTAATTATATGTTTGTTGTTTCCACAGAATAATATGGCTTTGACGACTGTATTTGAAAATAAATTTGCAGCTAACCGTACATTCATCCGAGGTGTACACTCTATAGAAATGTGACGGTTAGAAATCTTATGTGCTAACTTGAAATCATTTCCTTCATTTAAATTGATTAATTGTTGCAATATATTCTTACCAAAGTATTTTCCATTAGATAAATGAACCCTCTAGATGAGTACAAAGGTGATATTATAATGTAACTGATAAGTAACTTTTTGTGTGATTTCAGATAGGAATGGACAACTTACTGATCGAGAAAATGGTTTCTTGCAAGTTTTAAGATATGTGGCACATCAGTCAACACATATACATTTTTATTAGTCACTGGGTGTTTAAAAGACGTATTTGAATCATTAAAAATAATTAACTCAAGTTGTTAAGTGAATACCAGTTAGAATTTAAAAAAATAATAATTTTGGGCAGGTGTTTGTTGGTGAAGAGGAAGTAAGATTAAGTTAGATTTATAAATTAAATCTTAAAATTACAAATTAAATTGTTGAACTTGTATTTATAGACTGTTTACCTACTCCGAATTCGCCCGGGAAAAAATAAGCAAATATAAAATACAGCGCTATATAGGTATATATCTCGGTTTTAGTGTAACTCAGTTTACGGGCAAACCTGTGTTAGTGTCCCTAGCTTTGTGAAATAATTCTACCTAGATGGGCAACCATGGTTTTTAGAAAATCCTCTCTTAGTGAATCGTAACATCATATCGCTACATCATAAAGCTTAACTACTGACCAAATTTCATACTCATAGCATTGGTAGTTCCGGTTAGGCGATGGTGATTCAGCCAGGAAAAAATAATGCATATTGGAAAATAATTTAGCTTTATATTAAATAATTAAATATACTTTATTCATAACTCATAAAAAGTTTAAGTCTAATAATACTATTCTCGCTTATCTATTCAGACAGCCAGTAAACCAGTAAAGTAACATCTAAACAACATTATGTTTCAAATTGCTGTATAAATTATACAGCCCAAATTTACACCAAGCCCATAATCGGCCACCTGCGACCCACCACTCTAGCTTGTCAATCACTGCATTATAGTATGAAGATTTTGGAAAAGGTTAAAGAAAAGAGAATCAATTAGGAGTGAGACTTATAGATTTCAAAGAATATCAGTATGTGTTTCATGCCTGGCACACATCGACGATGGAACCGCATGTAGTTAGGAATACTGAAAACGTAGGTGAATTCAGAATTTGGCGGTCTCACGTACAGATTTCGAAGTTATAGCTTTTGAAAGTTTATCATTAATTTATTTATAAGTTCTAAAATAATTGTAATACTAGCCGTGAGGTTGGAGTTAAAAATTTAAAAAAAAAAGAGATGGACAATTGGGTACCACTCTGCTAATATTAACTGTCATGTAAATCACTGTAATGGAAGATGTTCAATTTTAACTCAATGACACAATATTATCATTTTATATGAAAAACTATTCTGAGCGGAGATTGTCTGTCAATCAGTCTCCACCGTAATAATATTTTTAAATTATAAAAAAATAACTAAAATCGTTCTTGTTTAATATCTAATTTCGTCAAAATTTTAAAAATTTTAACTTAAAATAGCAATAAAAAAAATAGTGCCTGTGTATCTTTAATGATTTTTTAACAGATATCATAAAAACTTATGAGGAACCTTCATAAGTCTTATTATGACATTTATTATTGAAAAATTTAAAAACAGGTACTGCCTGGTGGTAAATCAAACAAACTGGCAAGGTTTCTGAGCCTACCTATGTACTTTATTATTGGTTTTTTACTTTTTTTACATTGTCTGCTAGTCGGATAAAATTTGTGCCTCCAATTGGTAACCACTGCCATAGATAAATAAAGTTTTCATTTTAAACACAGATAAATATATGTTGTTAAAATATGTTTAATCTAGAGACTAGATTAGATAATAGATTATAATAATTTTATCTAGATAAATCTCAACATTGATACCAAGTACTAATTTTTATGTTGGGGGGATTCGGCATAATTCTGCGAGGAATGACCCTTCCACGCTCCTCCCCTATTTTAGCCAATATTGTTGTATACAAAAAAAGCATTTTAATTTTAAATTAATATATCATCATCACTGTTAGTAGTGTTTTACCATAGTATACATTTAAAAAAATCTATTGGTATAAGTATATATTGAGATAAAATTTCTGTTGATACAAAAAAGTTATTTATTTATTCACCTTCTAGGAATCAGACGTTTTAAGATTATAAAATCATAGTCCCTTCAAAAATGTAGGCATAACTACATTGAATGTTCATCTTGCATTAAGGGCCGGTGACATCAGGATGAACCGAAGAATCGATTCCAGGATTATCTGTCTTAGGTTATATTATAGGTATACGTACCGGCTATCATTAAATTATTATTATTATCGCCTCCGGTGTCGGTGAAACGGTACGGTTATACGTGGAAGGCCTTCGACGACGACCTTTCTACAATGAAATATTAATATTATAATTATTATTATATTTCGTTCAATTAACACGCCAATCCGGTCAATGCGAAACGGGTAAAAAATAACCTGCAATTATTATTGTATATTGTACAATGTATAATAGACATTTGTGCTTATATGATTTTTAAAATGTTCTCTCTAGAACTCGATATTGGGTAAGTACCTACTTGGTATGTACCTATACCTATATTGTACGGGGCTGAGAATAAAATGTTGAAAACATATTCCATTTATTTCTTTTACGTTTCGTCGTGTATTTCGTGCCACAGTGACCTCGTAATGTTTTTAGTGCCGACACTGATTGCGATTCAGTGGAAACGGTAAACCGACGATTCTGTTTACCAAACAGATTTAAGTTTTCACTTCAGAAGCCTCTCGACAACGGCATTAAGTGCACCGTATATACCTACAAGGATGTTGTTGGATGTCCTCTTTGCGTAGGTACGTAATCAATGTAAATATACAATCTCCTCGCATAAACAGAAACAACAGTATAATATTATATATGTATATGTTATACACCTGGTCAAATTATATTCAACAGAACTACATCGCTTTCGACATTTTAAACTTTAGATTTTGAATACAGTTTGTTAATTTGTATCTAATGAAGTATGCAACGATCGTTAAAATAAATACAGCGAATTTATTTATTATTTTTAATTACCTAATTACCTATATTGTTTGATAAGTTTTTATTCGTACGTTTATAATATAAATAAAAAGTGTATGTTAACGTAATAATATTATACCTACCAATATTATAGGACTGGTCGACAGGATATTGCACAGGAATAATTATTTAATTCTGGTTTCGGGTGTTGAAAAGAGATTCTGGTTTTGGGACTTGGGTGTTACGACCGTCTGATAAATCTATTCTAATTCGTTCATGACGTGTTGGAAAATAACAAAAAATATCTCACGTGTATTATAATATTATGTATGTTTATTATGTATAGTATAATAGTGATTAGTATACGCAGTAACTATTGGCATACGCGGGCGATCCAAAATGCGGGCAGCTCGCCAATAAATGATTAATTTTTCCAAATTAATTCCAAAAACTATAAAATGTGTTTTTCGGTTTTAAAAAATAAATTTGTTGCGTTCTACGCGTTTTTATAATAATATTATAACACACTTCGGGAGAAACAACAACGGTCCACGTAAACACGGTGTACTGAGTACCTATTATAATATGTATATCTAAATTATATATATTTATTAATCTATTAATAATAATCATCATCCGGATGAAATATTATACGTCATGGTTCTGACTGCGTGGAAAAAATTGAACATTTTCGGTTCAACCATTTCTCCAAAAATGGAATTTTGAAATGAAATATTTATATGTTTGGCGGGCTGAACTAGTTGGTTGATATCGAATACCAACCAAGCAGTAAATATATTAAAAAAATCTTTCTCGTTTCAGATTATTTTTGACAGATGCCCATAAAAATGTGTGCGTACCCAACCACTATATACCGATTACCGAGTAACGAGCACAATAATATTGTGTTTGCGATGATTACAATATTATTATATTTTAAACGTTTTAAACCGACGATATAGTATACAGGTACGCGAGATTCGCGGATTTCGAACGCGCGTGCCCAACTGACATTCGGAGATTAAAAGATGGTAAAAAAAAAAAACAGAACGTCTCACGATTAGTCAACGCGGATGCTAATTATTAGCCGTTGGCCCCGACACAGTAATATTACTATAATACAGCTGCACTGCTATTATTGACTTAGCTCAGCCGAGGTTATCACGCGCCCGTCTTCGGGTAACACGAAAAACGAATTTCGAATCTCATCCGCGTTCTCGATTTACCCTTGGCTCACCCACGACGCGCGTGTCCCGTCAAAACAGACTATTTTACCTATAGAAGTCTCCGCGGCGTCGACCATAGGATAATACTTAAACAATATTTTATTATACTCCGATCACGGCCGTTAGAACGCTAAATATATTTTATTTTTTGCAAAAGTTTTGAAATTCTAGTGAAAATTTGTAAATTGTAAAATCTGTTATTTTTTGTATGGTCAATCATTGTTAACATAATAAGTTGCGATATGACAGTAAGCACACAACAATATCATGTGCCGCATTGATCCTCTCTGTCAAAATTGTTAATGTGTTAATTCTCCAACATTTTATAGATTCAAATAGTCAAATGTAGTGTTAAAAGGTACATTATTTAGTCGAATAAACTTAATAAGTATCGCAGTGTAATAAATTATGAGCAATTAAAAGTAAAAAAAAAAAACGAATTTAAGTCGTAAGAGCAATTAAAAAACGATTTAAACACTTGCCTAAATAAATACAAGTATCGTTCAATGGAAGTTTATAACTACGTTGAGTAACATAATAATATAAATCGTCGAGTTTATTTTATCGAAACATTAAATATTATAATGCAGTGAGTTACCGCCTCGTATAGTGCATTAATGCCACTAAGTCAGTAATGCTTGTAATACCTATATGTTGGAACCCAAACGTCTTGAGTAGTAAAATAAATAAAATATTATTTTTTTTGGTGTTATTTTCATTCGGAAAATTTGACCAAATCACAGTGACACCTAGTATTATCTTGTTTATCTTTATATTACTCGGTGTTTTCTTTTACAATATCTCACACAAAATATTTTTATCCAGTGACCTCTGGTTGAAATGGGATTTTTGGAAGAAGCTTATAGGAATATATTTTAAACACACATTAGCGTTTTTTCAAATGAAAATATATATTTTCAACCCACATTTGGATAAACTGATTTTTTTAAGCCATTTTTATCATTTAATATGGCTCTAAAAACAAAATTGATCAAATTACAATAAGAACAGTTAATTTAAACGACCATTATGGTGTACCTACCTTATTGAATTCATCAACAATATAATATTATTATCCAATGGTTAATCTAAACGGTTCTAACGTTCATGTGATTTCGAGTATTAAACAGTATTTAACATGAAACTGTTTTTGCTATAATAATAGATTAATAAATTAAATAATATTACACAAAATGTATCATATACAATGATATCAATGGACAGTCAAATTTTACTGTTAAAAGTGAATAGTTTACATATCGATTATTATTTTTTATCATATAAACGTTTATATTTAAATACTATATTATTTTAATTGAAAACGTGTCATGAATAGAAAAAAAACGATCAAAGATTCTGAGAAATTTCAAATTATAGTAAAATTATTATTTACCCGTTGTATCGAGAAGCTTTGGACTTATAAGCCCTAAAAAACTTTAAAATATGTGTTAATTTAAAATTTATTTATTTTGGGCTTATATCTCAAAAAAATTATCGTATAATATGCTACAAAAATAAGAAAAATTGCAAATAATAGAATCACAAAATATTTGCTTTGTAAATTATATATAATATAGAATAATAAATATTAAACAAACTTGTAATTTTATATAATATTATGTATAAATGAATATTAAAATCATCATAACGGTTATTTACCTAAATTTTAATATCTGCATGAGATTAATAAAGTGGAACAATAATGCGATAACAATCGTTACACAGTATGATATTTTATGTACCTATTGTATAAAAAATATTATAGGCAGATTCTATACTGTAAACCATGTTGATTACAATATTACTGAACACTGTTTTAAAGATTCTACTATATGTCTATATATCCTATTGGTTAATACTATGTGTGATCACTCTGATACTTCCAAAGTTTGGTCCTTTTTAAAAGGAAACACTTGTTTTCACGAAGAGAATTAACACTTCTGGACATATATATTTTTACATAACTATTAAATTTATTACAAAAAAGTATTTTTAATTTTTCTAACATTATATAAACGTTATAATGTATTTAATTTTTTTATATTTTTGAATGACAGCATATATCTTACATTTTAAATTCAGAAGCAGTACATAATTATTATAATTTAAAATTTATAAAAATAAAATCTTAAACAATTATTATACTTTTTATTTTATAACTTATAAGTATTTCCATATTTGATGAACGAAGTAGTGGGTTAATACTGAATAAATTACTAGGGGTATTCCAATGCAAACCCCTCATTAAGACTTTAAAAACTTACTAAGTTATAATCATATAATAAGCTATATCTTAAAATTTTTTGAACTTGGTAATTTGATTTATATATAGAAATGTTTTTTTAAAAAAAGTGAAAACTTGATAGGTGGCTACTATCTACTTTAAAAATAAAAACGATAAAAAATATTTTTTATTGTTTTGAAAATGCTGTTCTGTAACGAATTCAATTTGTGTAAGATGAAAAAATTTCCAATATAATAATCAAATGCAGTTTGACGTTTAGTCTTTTTATTTTACAGAGTTGGTCTTCTGTGGATGTTTGAATTTGAACTGATTTGGTGTTTAACAACATTCTCGACATTGAGGCTCGTCTAAAAGGTATCTGTCCTGATGTCGCGACTCGCGACCACCGGGTATGTCTATATAGTTCAATTTTGTATTGGCTCGCCCACCTATTTTAGCGTACTGGTGGCCCCTGAAATATATTTTTTGAACTTTTACAATAACAATTTAAAAATAACTCAATATTCAGGTTACATTGAACACCTTGCGCGAACAATTAGCCATGACTAATTATGGAAGTCTGCGCCGTGGATGGCCAGTGTTAATTTGACTAGGCCTGCAGCAATACTTGGAGTCCATCCAATATAGTTATTATTTTACAATAATCTTATTATATTTAATGATATTTGATGTTCACATTAACATTACACTAGTTTTGGACGGTATGGTAGAAAATGCGTGATGTTAGTTGATTGATATTTTCATTAGTCCGAGTTCTCCATAAATTAAACCTGTTTCGTGGGTAATACATTTCTCAGAACCCCAAAAAATCGGAACTACGGGATAAGATCTAAGACGGTGTTACCGGTATACCATCTGAAAATGTACGGCTAATGTAGTTTCGTCGAGATGACGAACGTCGATATAGTAGGTATATTATTATATCATGATGTTGGATAACGTTTGGCCTGATGTAAATTCTCGTATGAGTTATTATGATATGCGGTTTGATGATTTTATCGATTTGATATGAGAAAGTTTATCTTTGCGGCTAATTGTAAAGACAGAAGGTTTGGTTGAGAAGCGTTTTTTTTTTTTTTTTAAATTTGTTGTTACAGACGTTCGTGCCAAACTCAATCAAACGCCTGGGAGACGTCCAGCAACACACCTGTCAATATTGCAGATATTTTCTTAGAATCGAGATGACTACGAGATAAGTTGATATTTTGTAGCAGTGAACTCATGGTGAATAAAAATATCTCTGATTTTTGAAACCAAAGTGATGACATGCAAATTGTATGAACTTTTTTCCAATAAAATGAATGTATACGATATATAGATCTCATAATTTATAAACCACATAGGTACTACAATTGTATCGATTAATGATCATTATTTAAAATCCAAAATAAATGGCATATAGGATATTAAGGTAGGTACAGTTACCTATAATTAATATTATCTATTAGCAGTCTATGTGTACACATAGCTTTTATCTTTATTTCCAAACTGTATTTTAAAGGAAATTATAATTATTTTATTCAATAATTACTCTGAACATCTATTAGTACTAAATTCATTATTTATTTATTTCTGATCGGTATTAGACTATTTTAACAGATTTTGTTATATTTTATTTATATTTTGTAATAATTATAAATGTTAAATCCTGGGCATAAACGAGTTAAAAATTAAGTTCAATTTAAGTTAATTTTAACTTTTTAACTTAACTAATTTTTATTTATATAAACTTAATAAATAACTAGTTACTTTTAATCAAATCCAAATTTAGTTTTTATTATTTTAAACCAGTTAATTGGCTAATTATTTATAAAAAAAAATACATTGACATGTGTATGAGTACAATGTTATACAAATCGTATACCGACGACGTTCAAGAATTCAGATTTAACTCCACGCCTGTAAAAGAAATTATACTCACACTGTGAATCTTACAATATTCGATACGTAGGTACCTACCAAAGGTAATGCGGCGATGACGAGTTTTTTTCGGATGGTTTCATTGTGACACGTAGGTACCTCTTCGGTATTGTAAGGGCGCCTACACGGTGAGTGAACAGCTGACGTGTACATCTGACGTACGGTGTGCGCGTGACAATATAATATAATAGCGGAGATAAATATCAGAAAATGCGTAAGTTTTTTATTTTTATTTTTGTTGTTCTTCTCTTCTTTTATATTATAATAATTCCGTCTACTAATAAATAATGTTGAAGTGACAACCGAGCACATTATTTAGGCTCGAAAGGCATTAGATGAACAATAATAATAAATAAACATCAATCATGTTTTTATTAATTTTTAATTTTTTTTTTTTTTTTTTAAGTGTTAGCGGAACGAGCGCGGAGGAACATAGACGAGCGCTTTATTTATATTATAATAATATTAAAGCGTAATGCGCGTGATGGCCGTGGAAGAGTGGCGCGACATGAGGGTGTGAGTGTGTATAGTTGTAGGTATATAAGCGCTTTGAACGGCCGCCGCAACAAAACCAATTCATCCTGTCATAACTAATATAAACATATTATTATTATTATAACATACGAATAAGCGACTCGTCTTTGTTTAGCGAATCCCAAATCGCCGTCGCGTCAGGGTCGTGTGTCAATCATGGTTTGTATATTTATAACATTAGGTAGGTACGTATCATTATTATTATTATTACTATTACACATTACTATTTAAATTGTAGTAAATAAATAATAATACACACACGATCACGAACAAACACAACATAAACATAATGATAATGATATAGTTTCAGATAGCACACACACGCGTAATGACGATCCATATATTATATTTATATAATATAAAGTACCTCCAACGCACCGACGTACGAGTAAGATGCTATTTATTTATTTATTTAATGCACTAGGGTTTTATTATTTTAGAAGATCCGACGGTCTTTATAAATACATATGTTTAACAGTTATATATATTTAAATCTATACTAGATTTAAATTCTACTTTACACGTTGGTGGAGTCACTTCCAAGTGGCTCCTGCTTTAATTGACAATCTTAAACCAAGTCGTATGATTTCAGACGCTTAAGATGTCTGATGTCCTTGGAGTTATCTAATAATTGGATGGCTAGTGAATTGACATAGTGATCTAGCGTCATCTCGTGTTTGATACCTTTGGATTTCGTCTTCTATTGTAGACAGCTTCATATCACGGTTAAAGTACAATGCTATGAACATAATTTTGTTTGAGACTATAGCCTCTCGTTTTGAAATATATATTATTATATTTATCAATATATTAGCCTTTTTCTGAAAATATATATTATAAAATAACGTAACTTTTGCACTTGGAAATAATGGGCACCATCGAAATCTTTAAAAATTAAAATTTAGCGCATGCATGGTTGACAGGGGAACGCGCACGTTACGACGGAAACGTATAATCCGACCACGGTTGGTGCTCTCGGTACTTAAAGCAGTCAAGCCGTTTAGTACCGAGAACGGTAGTTGTATAGTATTAATAAAGTGATGTAAAAGTAGTAGTAAAAGCAACTGCAGGACAATGGTATTGAAATAGCAGTAGGTATTATAATATAATATACAGAGACACAGAGTATTGTATGGTATTAGTAGTGTTTGGGAAGGGTTTCGAGTGCGCTCATAAAATTAAGTGTGGCCGTTACCTATTCACTCGAGGTGTTAATTTTTTTTTTCTGTACATATAAGGGCCTACATACTATATGGGAAGCGTGTGAATAGCTAACATTCTCTGTCTGACTGCGCACGTCATCGACTTATCATATGCCATAATCAGATATATTACCAAAGTTCGTTATTTTTTTGTCTTACTATTCTTCCGCTTATAACCCTTTGTCGTTCAAAGGCATTGTTCATGATATTACCTACTTATATATAATTGCACGCGCGCAGTGGTATCAAGGAACTGGGATAGGTATATGGTGAAACGCTATGGAATTAAATAGTCTTTAATGCGCCTAAAGGTAAAAACAATATATACTAGGTACCTATATACAATTGTTATAGCGTTGAATAAAATATGAGCTTATAATAACGTAAAACCATCACATCATTCGACAGGGGTGTCATCTGTACCATATTATATGCTGCAGTTGATGGCGATTCGGCACGCATTTGAGCGTAAATTATGATATTAGCCTCGTTTGACCTGATGATGACTCGATACGTGTAATATTACGTATAATATCGATACGTCACCCAAATAAAGTGTGTGAGCTTAGGCACCTATAATGCCTATATTATATTTCGGCATCTGAACGGCTGTTGCGCGTCCTGTCACCGATCGATTATATCGTCGAGAATATTTAATATATTACAGGCCGTTATTCGTTAAAATCATATACGTAAATATATAAAGCCGCAACATAATAAACATAATAATATAATATACATGTTATAGTATTATATTCACGCTCGAGGAAAACATAAATTCCAGCAAAGCGTCTGCACGCTCGCCGCTACTATATTAGTAGGTATAGCATATGACAGAGTCATAAAGCTATACTATATATACTCGAGGTGCGTCATTATTGCAATATTATAAAATATAATATTTTAAGTCATCGTAAGCAGCTACAACCCGAAACCAAGTCGCTAGTAGCAATATGGGTACCTACGCATGTTTCCTCAGATAAAACACATATTTTAAGTGATAGGAGACATAAGTGTACTGAAAAAAAAAACTTTAAAATTAACCTGCAGGTGTTAAATTTTCAAAAAAAAAAATAATATGCTTGATCTATATACTAAAATATCACAAAATAAAATATTTATATATTATAAAGTATTTACCTAATCAAAAAAATGTAATTTGAAGTACTTAACAGTTAACACACTAAAAAAAGTGTTGTTCTCAACAAATTTAATTTTGTTTAGTTAATCTCGGTCATTTCGACATTTTAATTGAACGTTTTTCGAGTGTTCGCCTCACAACAATATACGGTACCTATATTTAATTATTATATTGGTATTATTAAACCGAACATTTTCTACGTGACAGTCGGTAACACAATACGCGTGTTTATATGTAGATGATATGGATATGTACCAATGAAACGATCGTGGACTTAGCAACCGAGTTTATATTTTTCTTTGACTAGTTTTGACTCTTTGGGTGGCTTGTTGGTATACACGCATTCCAATACATGTGGCGTCAGCAGCTGCTGCTGAAACCGAATGCAATAGAGATAAAGATGCAGTTTGAAGTGTCACAAGACACATGCACTTGCACATACTTTATCGAGCCGTGTTTACTAATATTCTTCTTTCTTTAGAGTGTAGCTAAACTACAATTATAATAAATATCGAATACTTATATAATATTATAATATATACCTGTTTTTAACTATCAGGATTTCAGTAACTGATGCACGGATCGTGGTTATTTATTTTAATTATGATAAATTGATAACTAATACCTGTATAACGTGTTTAATATTTAGACCACATAAAACAAATTCAAGCTTTGAAAATAATCCATAAAAAAGCGGGTAAGTACAGTGGGGTGGAAGTATATCAGCAGTATTGGAAGTTTGTTCATAGTCCCTATTCCTCGGGCAGGATAGTGTATTATTACAGTATTCGATTTGAATGCAATGATTGCATTCGATAAAAAATATTCTGAGCGGAGTATCAGTATATGTCTATAATGCATTTATAGTTTTACAATTTTTTTTTAATTGTATTCGTTTCTATGGTGATAAACAAAGCGTTAAGAACAAGCTCCTGCTTTTAGCTGTTTTTTCATAATTTTTCAGTAGTTTTTCCAGTGGCGTTAAATAACTGTTGAAAAAATCGAAAAATAACCTTTTTAAAGTACCATCTTGTTCCAATTTTCCAAAATATAAGATACTATATTATGTTGGATTTGAAGCACTCATTCTGGTAGAAATTTTGTTTACTGGATAAAAAAAAATATAAACATCATTGTAAAACCATTAGGTAGCTTCCTTGTTCCTCTCAGAATCTAAAAAAATACAACCAGTAAATTAATAAATTGTAAAATATATATATTTATTTAAACAGTAATCAATAATAATTCAGTTATGTATATATTTCTACCTGACAGTTTGCGTTTTCATTCTCCATATCACCCCAAAATAATTTATCCTTGTGAATTATTATTATTATTATTATATTACATTTTAAAGCTTTATGACAGAACAAACTAGGAAAAATTGGAATTGTCAAATGTATAGCTCCACAATGTACTCTATTTATAAAGCGATATAAAGGCGGGACTTGACGTTTTCCATAATGTGCTACCGTAAAGTTGAAAAATTACAGAATGCCAAGGGATAAGTTTGTAGCGACTATAGGTTAGTACCATTTTTATTTTTATTTTTATTTTTTTGAATATCCCGAAATTAAAAATTAGTAAATCAGCACTACAATTTGACTGTACTTCAATAGCTGGAATAAGTGATTTCCATGTTTCTGCAGAGTAAAGATTTTATGACTGTGGATAAGTAATGGTTGATTATGGCCGTTATGAGAAACTCATTTTTATTTTTGTAATATATATATACGTTATCTATCTATCTACCTATCTTCTATTATATAAAAATAATTATGCATTTGTTAGTTCTCGGTATCACGGAAACTACAAAAACTATCCATATTGATATATTAGGTTGGTGCTTCCATTGGTCCTTATCTTGGTTAAACACTATCGTCAAAAAAAAATAAATTCTTTACGAGCAATTTAACATTTTAACATTTGCCAGGTCAGCTATAGTAATCATATATAAACTTAAAAATCATAAAATCATTTATAGTAGGTATTACCTCGTATACCAACAAATTGTATTGAAAACAAATATTATAAATGCATATTGTATAATCCTCTTAATCCATGGTTTGAACGATTAAAGTTATTAATTGTATGAGGCAGTGTACATTTTATAACTAAGTAGGTACCTATACACTTTGTTCGAGTACCACATAATCCAAACCACAAAAATTGTACTGAAATTAAACGCAAAAACAGAGTAATTGTTATTATTGGTGTCCTCAAATAATAACTTTATACTACTATTAAATTCAAATAATTAATAGCCGCGTATTTGTGATCGGAAATGCATCACAGAAGCACGATTTCCTGAACACGAACACGTCGTAACCTCGATTTAAAAAAAAAAAATTAAAAAACTGTACGTAATCTAATTCATCCGAAGTTGAGTATTAATTAAATATTGTTTTGATATATAATATAATATACCTACTATTATAATATAAGCATAATATTATAACGATCATTTCGCTCTGTCCTGCGTGAATATCGAACGCGTAAATCGAATAATATAAAATATATTATTATACATTGTACGACCTTGGTTCGAGTTTTCGGAAAACGCAGCACAAGTCAACAATACGGTCATTTTCAAACTAGGTACACACACACACACACAAGCTAAACTTATTTACAATAGTTTACTTTTGTATAATCAAGAGGCGCGCGGTAAGGACACGCCACGGACATAGGACACATAGTGTGGTAACCCAGGCTATCTATATAGGTATTCAGGTTTGTCTTTCGTGCGAGCCTGTCCGTGCTGTCCACCTACGCTCATATATGTATATAACAATATGGTGTTATGGTCGAGGAGGAGCAGAAGGACATGGTACTTCTGTGGTTGAACTTCACGACGACGACGACGACGACGACGACGACGATGATGATGGCGATGGTGATGATGACGACGATGACGATGGTGATGATGATTTATGTGTGTGGCATAATATTATCGTTATTATTTATAGGTATAATGTATATAGTATATACATAGCGTGATAGATAGGCACACATGCAAGGCGTTTAAGATAATAGAACGTGAAAATATACATATTTTCGAACTCCGTCGTATAAATAAAAAAAATAAAAACAAGACGAATTAACATAACATCCATTGAGATCTGTTCCGGCTGAATATTTCAAGTACTCGCGTAATAAATATATTAATATTAATAATAATAATAATTTAATATAGTTCGTAAAAAGAAAATCCTAACGGCAATAATAATCCGCGCAATATAGGTATAGGTACTATAATATTATATTACTGCGTGCATATTATATATTATGTTATCCAAAGTCGAACACCTCTGAACGGATTACGGTCGCATTATATATTATAATATTATAGGCAGGTACAGGGTTTCCGAGGACGCGTACTTCAAACAGTTTCATCTTGCAATGTACTATACGTTTTCTTAACCCTTTCATCATTCCGATGAATGGAATACCGACTGTACCGTATCTATGTAACATGCAGCATGGGTAGGTAGTAAGAACTATTATATTATTATAGCTGATGGTCTATCTCAAAATATATGTGTCGCACGGATTGTGTGAGTGACAGTAAATCGTATATATTATTATTATTATTATTATATTAATTCCGAGTAGGTAAACTGTTTTCGTCCGCATGTGGCTAAGATTGTGTGTAGGGGTATTTTAAGCCGAATACCGTAAATGTAACAATAATAAAAAAAAAAATAATAATAATAATATTATAATGTCCCGTGTACGTTTATTGACTATTATTATTCTTATAAATCCACCGTACAATAACGTTATCGAAATTTGAATCGCATTGACTACGGAATAAAATCGTTTTATGTGTATGTGTGTACCTACTGCACACTGCTGCGACAGGATTTTTAACGAAACTATACATCATAATATCATATTATTATTGTATTCATATATTATGTATTATAGGTAGGCCTGAAAGAGAGCGGAGAATTCCATTATTTGCTCCGTGTAAGGAAATATTCAAAAAATAATAAACGTTAAGCAGTCAATTGCAATATTGATATTAAAAGTCTGGATTTGACTTTGCTTTTATAATCCAAACTTTGTAAGCACAGTCGAATGTATTATTTTATTAATTTTCTGATTTCCAGACAACCACCTGTACTGGCTGTACTAATACCTAATAATATAAATATTATTCATAACGTAAAAATTATACTTGTAAATAGATAAGCACCCATCTATTTCACTCAATATTATTTCTTCGTGCCTACCATTTAATTCATATTTAACATAATAGTGACTTACTCAAATAAAGTGCTTAATAACCAGGTACACCCGAAACCTACAAGTTATACAATTATACCTACTTATATTCAAAAGAATGTTTTGCCCGGTGCTTAAAGTAATTCATATTCTTCGGTTCATCGATTGACGGCGCATCATAACGTACAGCTGTCGGTATCCAATCAAATATAATATTAGTATAATATAGGTACCTGATAATTTATTTATTACCTATCGTATACCATCACCACTTATGTTCGGGGCTCACGCACCATTTAGAACCAACCCCTATATTGACATATAACCACATAACTTGTACATTGCGTTCGAGTCGCATGGTATATACGCGTCTTACCTGCTGGTAAATATTAATATAGGATTTCTAGCGATTGAATATTCGGGACGCAATATACGGTGACACATGCTGCGTAATATGAATACTTGTGTTCGTTGCACCCGTCCGAACGCCTACGGCGGTTTAGCCATATAGGTACAACGGCGAAACGCCGAGTCGTGCTTCACTCGTCACGTCGCGGGGTTGGTGGGTGGGGTGCACGGCGGATTAAAGTCTCTCTCGGCCGGACGAAATGCGCGTACCTAGTAATATTGTGCCCGAGCCCCGAGGTAACGTAAGGTCGCGCTTATTATTATTATTATTATTATTGTTATATATACACGCGTATCGCGACGACAACAATACGCGCGCGAAATCCCCCGGAGAGCGTGATTTTTCACGGTCCCCGTGCAGACGCATAATAAACATAATATCGTAACATTATAATATAATATACCTCCTATGATGTATACTATATTATATACCTACCTACGAGTCGCGTTTACTCACAATAATAACAGTCGGTACCTACGAGCATTTCACATTATACGATATAATGGTTTTCTCTCCCCCCCCACCCCCCACAATACGCGGGTACACGAATATTATGTTTTAGTAATAGGCCGAGTGCGTCGGTCGGATCCCTTGCGATAATAGACCGCGGCGCATAGATACATCACGCGCGTATTATCATAATGTGCCGGCGTTATCGGTCGTGTGTTCACACAATAGTCGGATACAGCGAGAGAATAGTATTATAATATGTACGTTATATTATATAGGCACAGAACGCCCGCCCATTGTGTGTGTGTGTGTGCTCGCTGATATAAAACGAGTTGAGTGTATTATTATATATTTTTTCCACGCGCCCGCTCGCGTATATAATAAAACACATGCTAATCATAATATCGTATATTATTATTATTATTATCAACATACGAGCGAATGCGCGTGTACGCATTACATATACATACATAATATCATATAGGTATATCGTCTATACACACACACACACACACATATTATATTATGCGTTTGAAAGCCACCCGACTAAATGGAGACATTAACGGCGGCGGCGTTGTGGTACAGCGGCAGCACCAGCATCAGCAGCCCTCCGCGCCCGCAGCTAATCTCGTTTGAATGCCTGTCAAACCATCGGATTAAAGACGCGTGACGTACGCGCTATAATACCTCGGCGGTGGAGACACACGCACCCGTCGTATGATGTGCAGGCAGGCGGGCACTATAATATTATAATATGCCTACACAGTATATGTAATATTATATTAGTGTATTATGTACGATAATAATAAGTACGGCCGCCCGATGAGTATACCTCCTACCCGGTAAATGGTAATCTATTAGAACCGATAAATGTGTGGCTTCATAGGTAGTACGACTGCTGCAGCGTATACTATACAGCTCACGTCCCCAAAAAAAGCGTACCCATATCTCGCAAGTATAGTTGTGTAGTAGATTTGCGCCCGGTAACTTATTGACGACTATTTCGTCCATTATTTATGTAGATATACATTCCAAACTGTAAGAGCAAATGTTATTGTGGGATTTCTCCTACTGACTTTTCATATTATACTTTATGTTATATACCTGTTCTGATAATTCTATTTCTTCTATTATTGATATTTTTACAACGGGCATTCTTGAATTAGGAAATTAACATCTAGATTCGATGCCTATATATATTATGTAGAACCTTTAAGTAGGTCAAATACATTATACCTACTTACATTTTTAATTCTTAACATCCCGTTCCGCGAGTTTTAGCTGTATAACAATAAATAACAATGTAATCCTTTTATCACGAAACAGTCAATACGATGGGGAATTACAATTTTAAAAGTATAGGTATACATTTTTTATATATTGCCTGGCTCACAATAAAAGAATCACTCAACAATACATAATATTCGCAAAAATGAAAAAAAACCTAACCGTTCCTGCGTGATCGATAGTGGGGCTTCAATTTGTATACTCGAATTATTAATATACACGAGTACGAGTACCCATATTTATAATAGGTAAAATAATAGACATCGATCACCTTTCAGTTTTACGGTTTAAAGGATGGGGGATAGAGATTTCTGAGTTTTAAAGCCCTTAAAAAAAAAAATTGGATTAAATATTATACTTAGTATAGTTAGTATGTACCAAAAAAAAAAATATATAGTTAGGTATACCTATGTAATACATATATATAGTTGAAAATTTAAAATAGAAAGTGCACTAATATTTGTTTTAAAGTCTGTATGGTATATTCTTACCTAAATGAATTGACTAATACCCAGTTCTTCTATTTAAATTAGGTACCTAGTCAGTTTTTCCAAATAATAATAAATATTATTGTCAACTATATATGTTGCATAGTTATACGTCGAGCATATAAATATAATTAACTCGCTTTGACAACAAATTGCTTTAATATAAAACAATCTGCTATAGACAATCGTGAAGAGTTTATACTTATATTATGTATATGAAAAATTGATCCTAAAGTCCAATAAAAACCTTTTTAAAATATTATGTTTGTACGTTATGACTTATGATATGGTTATTCGGAAGGTAATATATCGTTATTTTATACCGACACGATGGAATGATTGTAATCTTTAACTATAGTAACTACGACCATAATACACTAAATTACTACCATATTTATTCATAAAATCATATCATAAGTATACATTATAACGTAATAGTTTATAATATGAAAAGAGACAAATAACGAATCGGCGGATCTAAAGCGAAGATAACATTAACTAGTCCGATTGTCCCTATATTAAGGTCTACGACTTATCATCGTGCACATGTGTCCAACAACTTCGGTTGATCGTGCACATGGAGAAGTATCTACCTACCACACAAAACTATACATTTTTATTTTAAACTGATTTGTGCATTTACTAAGACCACCAAACATAATAATAATAATAATATTTTGTCCGTCGGAGATTTGTTTATTCTGCAAATCGAATGTATTTATATGTCACGTCTGTAACTACAGACTGAAAGTAAGTTTTTATATACACGTCCCAACCAGTGCTGTATGTACACACGACATGCTTACGAATCACAGTTGTTCGATCGACGATGATTTGAAGTTCGTATTCGAAAGCACGCCTGTAAAAACACAATATAACACACGGAGCACTAAACAATAATTTAAATATTACTGAGTGGGTAACCTAACCGTACAGGTACGATTATATTTTCGCTGAAGTTAATGTATACCAACAAGTGTGTATAATTTTTCTCTTTGTATTATTCGCGTTAATTGAGGTGGATATCCAAAATTGTCTATGCAAGTTATAAGTGCTCTGAAAATCAAGAAGCCTAGATATTACAAGGCGTGGGTGTGCATTTTTATTTCAACTGGGATTTTAATTTTTTTAGAAGACAATATTATGACATTACCTTTGTATAGATAACGTGTGCATAATATAATATAATATCTACCTACTTTAAAAATATTTTTAAACGTTCTTATATAAATATAAGGACGTTTAAACAAAGTCATCGACAAAAACTGTTTTTTGTATATTTAACGTCATATTAATATTAATCTCTTTTTCGTGACATATTTTATGGCTCATCGAGAAAAATTCTTTGACATTTTTGTTTTTTTTTATCTTTAAATTAATATGATTTAGGTGTGTTCCAAAAAACGTTATCGAAATATTTTGTGTAAAAAAATAACCATATTATTAGATTACTCGCATTCATAATTTTTCAATTTGTTTGATTGTTTTTAAGGATAATAGCAAAAAACAATGAATGATTTGTTTTATTATAACTTTATAGATATACTATAAAATAGTTACCATGCGTGATGAGTTCAATCAATTTTTTTTTTCTTAATGCATCAACCGAATGGTTATTAGTCGGTTTTTACTGTGATAGAGGGTATGACTGGTTTGGAACACGTGTATATGCGGCGAAGATTCGTCACTAAAAACCCGAGTGGTCATCCATCCAGGAGCTATCGACGCCAGCCGATGCTTGACCTCAGAACACGTAAGTGGACTGCGACTAACCACCGTGTCCTATCAATCAAATTTATCATAAAATGTTATAGACTCCTAATAGCGGTGAATCAGTAATGTATTACCTAATAATACTTGAGTTTTTCAAAGCTAACTTATTGTCACGGTTACTTGAAATAATTCAATTTGAGGACGTAGTTCTATCGCTGCGTTTTTGATAATCTCACGAGTTATCGAAATCTATTTTATTGTCTTGTACCTATAATATGCGTGGCACATTATATTGTAGTCTATCCAAGTGCCCTAGGGGGATCATAGGCAGTTAGACTCTATAATTGGGAGTAAATTAATATGGGGTTAAAAACACATTATAATATGAATATACCTAATAATTAAATTAGGTTATTTATGTTTACCCGGTAAAAAAATATCAATTTACATAGTTCTACATGTTTTCGCTGTTTATAAAATCAAAAGTGTACCTATTTTTAATTTTATTCATGGACTGGGTACCAAAATGTTGTGCGATAATAGAGGGGGCACATATATGTATATACTTTTACATTAGTTTATTATTATTGTCCTGTAAGCGAGTAATTACTGTCGAATCATGTTGATATTCATATTTATTTATTTATTGGATTTACGGGACTAGCCCTCTGAGAGAAGAAATTAATTATATACTTTACAATTAATTTACAATTTTGTTGCATATAAAAATGTACTACAAGTTATGAATATATACATAAAAATTGGTATAGTTATTAGCAAAGGCGGGGAGCGTCGACATTGGCAAGAGACATTAATCTTCAGTTTGGCTCATTCGCTCTCCAAGTAAATAGACGTGCAAGGAGCAATGTAAAAAGGAGTAGTATTTCTAAATAGTGCTCTTTTATAGTGCTTTGATATTAATAAGACTTAAGAGTTAAGGAGAATCTACTTATCCCGATAATAATCGATTTAAAAATGTTATCCAAAGAGTATGTCTGCGTATCCATATTAAGTACCGGTCGGTAAATACGATTATCCTAATTTACCGGCGTGCGTGGTGTTATCATGTTGTACGCAAACACTGTGCCGCACTCAGGTCCGAGGAAACTTCATTGGACTTGATCGTTGCCGACAAAGCGCCACGGCCACGACGCGACGCGTAATATTATGTTTATGCTCATTCTTCTCACGACGGTTTTCCAACAGTTTATACTATATATATATATTTACAGAATCTTATACCACGTTGTACTTTTGTTACCTATATAGTATTGTATTTTTCGTTCACCGCGATAAATCGTTGTTGTTGTGCGGTCTGGATCGTTGGAATTCGGTATAAACTATATTTTGTAAAAGACCCTCCTCTTGTGCGTTCGAATATGAACGCGAAAAACCATCGTGTGTGTGTGTGTGTGTGTGTGTGTGTGTGTGTGTGTATATGTATATTATATAGGTACCTACCTATGTGTATCGCCCGCTTGTATAATATGCTGCCCGGGTGAACGATAAAAACGAAAAGTATTAAATCTCCCCTCCGATCCGGGAGACGCCATAAAACCTGTGAGAATAAAAACAAGAGGATTCAATAAATGTGTAAATTATTGCCGTCCCGATCCTTTTTGATGGTACCGCGCAAATAGAGGCGGCCATGGCGGCGCGTATCCTACAGGTACATAATATCGTATATAAATATATACCTATATATATACAGCCGACGACCACGGTGGCGGCAAAAGGTGATGCACACACACACACACACACACACACACACACACAAACAAACTCAGAGGGAGCCCTATGGTTAACCTATAAAACGGGCATGTTTATTGAGTGCGTTCGGTTTTTAGTGTGCTGACGTACGTCCCCGCGATCGCTGTCCAAATGGTACCGTAATTGACTAGTGCTATAATTTTGGTTTTCCAGACCTCCTGCAGCAGGACACGCCGCCGAATCGCATTATACGTCGCACCGTCGCAGTGCACAGGTGAAAAAGGAAACGAAAATAATATATAAATGGCGTAGGTATATACACGCGCGCGCGCGTATTACACAATTCTATTGAATTCGAGGTGAAATGATTTTCAAGGACCGCAGCGTGTTACATATTATGTTATCTGCATGCGCCCTCCCGCAAGCATCCTTTGAATGTTACAAGAAAAGGCGTACCTTTAAACAATAAAATTTTATCGTATTTGTGTGCGTTTCCTAAACGATACTTGTATATACGCGTATATGTGAATGAGATATATAGCGTGTGGTGTTTGCAGGTCCACAAAAATGCGGTCAACCAGTGCTTGGAACATTTTTTTCGTATCCGAAAAGTCGTTGAAATCGTACTGAAGATTTCATAAAAGTTTCTTATATCGTTTCACATATAGATTCCGAAACCGTTCCACTTACAGCACCGCATAAGGTACGACGCACGCGTACGAACGAAATTATTTGAACAATACTTTAATGATATATCCATCACAATCTTCGGTTTCTTTTTTACATTCCCAATAATTAAAAAATAAATAATTCTTAGAAAATATATTATTAGGTTATAATTTCTATTGTGTTACAGTTTCCAAGTATACTATTCACATTATATATGTACCTATATATACATTGTTTCTGATGTATCGCTGTTATAACTTATAGGCAAGTTAGGTTTTTCTGTCTTTAGTGTGTAGTCTTAATAAACCACGAGATATTATATTAATATTCATCTTTAAAAGTCATTGAATTATTGGATATTTCACCAACAGTTAACGTGCAATTGATTTATGTGTGAGAAGATTTTAGGAAAATAAAAAATTCAAAAGTCATTTACCTTTTTGAGAAAATTGAAAACACTATGTATTAAATTTTATATTACTGGAGACTGAAAAGTGTTTGAGTGATTCACG
Source organism: Nasonovia ribisnigri (assembly GCA_027563435.1). Taxonomy (NCBI): domain Eukaryota; kingdom Metazoa; phylum Arthropoda; class Insecta; order Hemiptera; family Aphididae; genus Nasonovia; species Nasonovia ribisnigri. The sequence goes on from JANEHU010000026.1 coordinate 200,985, forward strand.
TGCGGTCATAAAATAACATTTAAAAAATAAACAACGGGCTACGGTGTTTCGTTTATGCGATATAATAATGATAAAAATGAAGATGCGTCACTAAATCTACAGTGGCAAGTATATACGTTGCTCTTCTAGAATAACAATAAATTACGTACCGAAATGTTACTTGACCGTTAATGTCGAGATTTTTAAAACTGATTTCACCTCGTATTAGTATTGAATCCACATTAAAACTATGGGCACGTAATTAGATTACGGGGTTTTTACGAGATTCTTACTAATGTATTAAAATGTAGTTTGTATATAGTGATAATACGTATAGACTTAATGCTTCGATAATACAGTTCATTATATATACAGTAAAATTACGAAAAAAGATTTTTGATCTCAACACAGTTTCATTATTTCAAAACATTTTAAAACACTCATATTCATATTATAGTGATGGCGCGTACGGCCGAATGAATAGTGGACTATATAGTCCATACTACGTATTATTATATTTCCTTATAGTTTTGTAATTGGTGTTGTATTTTATCTTATCATATTATATTATTATATGAGTGTGTGTGTGGGGGAGGGGCAACCCCGTAACACCCATCACTTCCCCCCGTGACTTGGACCGCTACAAGTCCAATTGTTAGAGAATGAACCCCTAAGGAAAAAATTGAAATTGAAAAAAATTGAAAAAAAAAGTCTAAAGTAGTAATTGATGATCGAAAATAGTAAATACCTACTCTATGAAAAAACACAAGAATCCTTAAAACTCAAAAAGGATAAAATAATGTAAATTTATTAAAAAATGTTTAAAAATATTTTTTAGTTGCCTTTATAATGTTATATGTGTTACAAAATATTAGCCTGATCTCGGTATGACATATTATTATAACATGGAAGGTTAAACATTATTACCCACCGAGTACTGCAGGTATAATATTTGTTTTTATGTCTATCCCGAAGGACAGATACTCAAGTGTTTATTTTCAAATACGCATTTTTTTTGTATTTATTTATTGTATATAAATTATTATTAAATTTACATCCCATTAGCATTAATGATTGAAACATAGTTTATAAGAACCCTTGGAGAGTAACAAAAAATATGTATAAACTACCTACGACCTACCAAATATTCGTGTACTGTAACATTATAGGTAGGTGTTTACATTGACATTCGAATTCAACCAGGGAGTTTATTTGTCGAGCCACTCTTCTACGACCGCCGCCTGCAACACTATTAAAGTCACACGTGTATTTCGTGTATATAGGTACCTACTGGCGTTGGAGATTTGAACGACTTTCATACCGATGAGATGCGTCACGTTTGTAACAATATATTATTATTATTATGAAGATGCGCAATAATGGTGGTGAATTAAAACATAGGCACAGTTTTATTATGATACCTATTAAATGTTATATACATATGGTCACAATTATTAAGCTGTGTTCAGTTTAAAAAGGGTGATTACAATGATTTAATTTTAATCAAGTCTCACCCTCTCACTCGATCGTTAAGAGGACATCTCGCCCGCATAATATAATTTATTGTTTGTGTGTATAACCGTCATAAAAAAAATATTATGTTCGTTCTGCAGTTGTTATCGTTTAGTTTTGTTAGTTTAATATTTTTAAATTAATTTACCTATTGTCATACATAAAAATAACAATTAACTAACTTTTCTGTGGTTTATTGTTGCGAGTGATTTTTGGACATTTTAATTTTGAAACCAGTTATGAGCGTTTTTAAATTATTGTAATATCGTACACATCACTTATAAGTTATAACTAGCTCAACAATTAAAATATCGAAAAACACTAGCAAAAAACTGAACAAACCACAGAAAATGTTGTTATCTCTAAGGTTAATAATAGTTAAATTCACTTTAATGTTATAACTAATCAGTAATCGTAGCTAAACGAGGACTGCTGAACATCAATTTGCTATTATAGGTACTCATACTTATACATAGTACATACTTATACGTGTGTAACTAATACTTGTAAGACGGAGACAACACAATTTGCAGGTAAAACGTCATCTTAGTGAACCACGAATCGTGCTAAAATACTAATGCTAACATTTTTTATTTGATAATTTCATAGTATTGTATTACATACCATGCCAAATGTATACGTACCAAATGTCTATAAATTCTATTCACTGCGACTGTTATGCAATTCAATGATATTGCGAAAATAAATCAATTTACTCGAGACTATCGTAGTTAAAAATTGTAAAGACCGTCCACCCGTTTGATACTTACTCGGCACCAAACGCAATCGAACGACCAAATTTTCTTTTCTAAATATACACACACTGCCAAACGTCAATTTATGAGGCCCTCCGACATTCTCTCTCGGTTTTTAGATAGTTTAAACAAAACATTTGGAAATCGTTTTGATCGTCATAGAGTAATATTACCTACAACCTGCATTTTTTTCGACACAGGCACAACATTTATACCATGTCCGCGTCTATGCTGGCGTCTTGTGTTGCAGACGTCACGTGCAGATTTAGTTCGCTGTAATGCGAATGACCCGACGGTGATCGGAAAATTCAACTCATCGCTTCGATTGCAATGCTATATACAGATAAACGTAGGTGTGTGGGTAATCGTAGTCGTTAGGAAATGTCCAGAGATGTCTTAAACACAACCTATCCGCCGTTCGTACACAAAAACTTACAATTATTATTATTGACTCGACACTTAGATTATCAAAACACAATTCGTGTGTACCAATTCGCGTAAATATCTAACTATCACATGAGTATATGATATAATATTGTACACCAATTGTTGCAGATGTAGACGTATACCTACATACAAATATACAAATACAATATTATTGGTCGGTAATAATTACGATTGTTCAATGTATACCAGTTGAAGAAATGTATCAAATGGCGATCGTCATCGAATAGTATTAGTGCAGATTAGATGTGTTTTCTTTTCGTCGACTCTCATAAAGACTTGTTTATCAAATCGGAGAACCAGTGCGATACAAACACAATGCGCGCCTATATAATATACTGTTCATATTATTGATGTAATATAATATAATATAGGTACAACACATATTATTATACGTCTTGTTATACAAACGACTCGTTAGGCGTGACCGTGTTTTCCGGTTCATATTAAATAAATAATTTATAGACGCGTACCTAATATATATATAGCCAATAATTAATTTAATGATCGACAGCCGGCGTGCGATATCGCGCGGACAGAGAGAAAAACTGCACACGACGAGTTGCCCTTATAACCGATTACAATACTTAGATACACATTGCAAGTACACGTTAAATTACATATTATAAAATATAAGTTTCATTGAAACCTAATCATTTTTCAGTCACGATACGACCAGCGAGAACGCATTATAATTTCTGTGTGCGTTGCAGCAGTTGCATTGCTGCCGCTGTAGCAACTGCTCGTAGTACTATTGTAACTCTTTGTAAGTGGATTTTACGAGAAACATCACCCCCCCCCCCCCTTCCCAACCACTTCGCCACTCACCTTTAGTTTATTACGAATACGACTTCGGTGGTACTTAATCTTTAATCGAAACGTTTTTTATTTATTTATATTTTTTTTTTCATTCATCCACTCCTCCTTCTATATTATTATATACACACTGACGTTTTATCCAAATTCCTCGTAGACCTCAGTTTCATTAATTATTATTATCTCCATCCTCTCTATGGACCGCTGTATTCGGGTATATATATTTTGTTCGATTTCGATTTGTTGCTTTTTATATTACACATACAATACAATACGAGGTGTACACTAAGAATTAACGTAATTCGAGTTTTTAATTTAAAATAATAATAATAATTACATAAAAACTAGACGTACCTATGTATATACAATATATAACGTTATAATACTCCCGTAATATATCAAAAGTGCTTAATAGTTTTTAGTTTACATGGCGCGATACAATAATAATATATGCAGCGGCGCAAAAGATTAAATTAATTTTTAAAAAAAAAGTAAATAAATCAAATCACACGAAATGTGCATATCGGTAGGTATACATCTTGTTTAGTTGTTTATTATAAACGATAGAGTAATTATTATTAATTGTTATTAACAATGAAACGCGTATAATAACACTATGTACGAGACTTAAACGTTTTTATAGTATAATACCTACATGGTATTATACCTACTTAATGAATATTAAAGATTAAAATGTTTTATTTGTTTATATAATCAGTCAAAAGCATTTCGCGCGGTTTAATATATTGTAATACATTTCATCCACTAAAATATATGGAAATAAAGGCTGTGCGAACGGCATGAGGTCATTTGGAGAGCAAATAATATAATATACCTATAAGTTATAACATAATACTCGTGAAAATAAGATTTATTAATGATTGTTATAATGCTAAAACTTCGTATGTATACTTTTTGCGTCGGTGAAAACGTTATAAGCAAGTAATACATTTCATAAAATACGATACGTTGCTATACGTTATATTTTATGGAACCAATCACTTAAATATTTTTTATGTTTTAATTTATAGCGTAATAATTGGACGCAATTTCACGAGATAAAAGAAAATAATCTCAAAACTGTTGCATTACATGTACGGGAGTATTATATAATAAATATGGACGTCGCGATGTCTGAATACATATTTTTATGCATTGATCGATATGATTTTATTAGTCACATTTGCGTCGTAGAAAATTAAGCCCGATTGTTAATCATTCTGTAGGTACCTCCATGATAAGTCTACCACACAATATGAACGGTTTACGAGAGATATTTCGTGGTCCAAAACATATACCATGTATATTATTATTATTACTATTAGGACGTAAAAGAAATATTACATGTGAAACAAACTTATACCGCCATCATGACATTATAATTTAATATAAATAGTACATCGGTACATGGGTTAGGTTAAGCCAAGTCTAGGATACACTTAACCTACTCTTAACCATTGACGTGTACACGTAATATGATGCGCACGACCAATTCCGACGACAAAATAACGGTCATACCGATTTTCGTTTTGTTTTGCACATTATTGTACGAATGTAAATCTTAGTCGTATATCGATATCATAAAGACTCGACCTTTTAACAGACTTTTTCGAACGCTCACGAAAGCGGTTCGTTGTACATTTCGTTGTGTACACAGATATTATATTAAGGGCACAGGCGGAAGACTTATGGAAACGATTGCGACAGCCGACCGACGGACACGTGCGTAAACTACGGTGATGGAACCTATATATAGACATATATGTACAATATGAATATACGAAAACAGTTCTACACAGGCCCATAATGTGTATAATAACAACGTAGGCTGTGCAGGTAACGGCGGCGCACATTATATACTACCAGCTATATTTAGGTATTATAAATTAAAATATTTTTTGTACACACAAATATATTATAATATATATTATAAATGTGTACGTGTGTATGTAAATGTGTGTGTGTGTGCGCGCGTGTGCGTATACTTTGTTTTTTTGAAACGAAACGCTACAGCGTGCCATCGGAATTTTGTGGGCGTCTTGTAACGATGATAATACTAGAGAAATTATAAAATAAAAATAAAAAACTCTCGAAGAATGTCATTCCACTGCTTTCCAAATACACTTGCACACAGATGGTGTATATATATATATATATTGTAGGTACCGTGCCATTGTTATAATACCTAGTGTTACCTACGACGGCACCCAAAACGAAATATTGAAGACGACCGTTTATAATTTTGTCAACGCGCTATCATATTGTGTTATAGGTAAACTCTCCCCGATATAGCAGACCGCGTAGTAGACGACTTGATCAGCTGTGCTCGTTAATATACTCGGGAGGCACTTTCGAAGTACGTCCAAAAATCGTCCCCCTCGAGTGGGAGGTTTGGCGCAAGAAAGGGTTTCTGCCGCTCGTGGAAAAAGTACACATTTTTCTCTATACACTATTAATAATCGGGCCGAAGAAATGTATTGTGATAATTTATGCTCGATCTCGGTCGATCTTGGACTACTATGATAACTTTGTGGTTGGTGGTTCGAAATGTTGTATATCCGAATACGACTACTTGATCTGAAGATGTCTCCGTTCAAAAAATTGCAAGTGAGCTAAGAGGGCGAAGAGCTTGGAGATTTACCAAAACGTATTGCAGTTATGTTTTGGTACCGCACCTTACAAATGCTATATGTACGAATATTTTAATTAGAAAATGCCTAGCGAAGACATTTTAACTGCCACACATATATTATTATAATAATATAATATGCGAGATATATTATTGCCCCGTCGTGAGAGTAATGGTTTTAAAAACGAATTGAAAAACATGTGCGGCCGACATTACGTCTACACATAGGTTCATAATATTATCTTATATACCTAAGTATACAGATATATGTGTATAGATATGTTTGGCATAATAAATTGCGTACCGAACGGCTTCAATAATATTATGTCATCGGTGTAGCAGTGGGGGGTGCAAAACCTACCCCGCCCCCGCACCACACTGGGCCGATATATTTTCGGATGTTGAGACTTATCGTTTTCCACCCCCCGACGTGCCGGTACAGGCATATATATTCTACCGACGTTTTTGTTTTCGAATTCCCTCGTTTTGGCGTTCCACTTAACGACCTCGCGATCAACGCGAGTTTTCGGAATTTTCAACCCGGCGCATTACAAAATGTAGCTGATATGATATAGGTAATGGAAAATGGGCATACGATTTTTGAAGACTGGACCGAGTGGGGGGCCGCAGGGCTTCGGCCGTATAGATAAGGGTTCTCTGTTTGTTTGTTTTCGTCGTTAGTCGCCGTTCGTCCAGTGTACGGAATGCGAGTGAAAACTATGCATAATATTATTGTTCCAAGCGATTTCCCGCTGGGCAAGTACACAATATAACATAGACAAACGCGTGCAGGGGGGGTCGTCCGTAACGCATGCGTCATAGGATATTTGAAAAGTGTTGGGTTGCCTTGTATACAATACGACAATCGTTTTTCATTCAATCCCCGAAAAATTGTATTTGTCTTTACACCGGCGTTTGAATTGTACCGATTGTATTTGGTGCACCATGTACATATATAATAGTAATAATAATAATATTATTATATTATTCAATGCATATTGTACAATAATATTTATAAAATATTTATACTGCAGGCGTATATGTGCTTACCCCTAGTGTTCCCTACTTAAAGGGATTCCGCCCGGTGGTTTTCTGTCTATGTCTAACACATGCGCGACATAGGATTTTAGACGTGTTCCTTGCCAAACATATATAAATTGATCTAATGAAGTGATAAGAATTTTGAAAACATATTTGAAATTTCCGTTAAATCTACTTGAAATCGTATTTCCCACTATTTTGATAATGTCCCCAAAGTTCAAAAAAACGTTGGATTGAAAAAGCGTAACCGAAAAATTGTCATATTTCAATATTGTTGGACAAGTTGAAATCAAAAATGTGGTAAAGTCGTTTCAAATATGATTTTAGAATTCTTATCGCTTCGTTAGATCAATTTGTATGTCTAGCAAAGGACACGTCTAAAACCTTATGTCGCACGTGTGTTGGACAAAACCAGACGATCACCGAGTGGAATCCTCTTAACAGTTTTGTCCGTTTGTATTTTCTCATAGGTTTTTTAACGATACGTGTTTGCACAACGAATTGAGCGCGCGAAGACGTCGTAGGTGGAGTACGCATTAATTATAATTGTAATTCTATTTTTTATGTTTTTCGTAAAAATAAAATACAACACTAAACCATATAACAGCGCAATAACGCTATATTATTATTATGTGTTTTCCGCCACAACATCTGCACTACAGTTACTGAATTTATATTAATATCGATCGTAAATTGTAATATTCATTGCACAAGGTAAATAAATTCTAAAAAAAAAATTATCATTATGATCATAATACACCAAACTGTAATCAGCGCGTGATAATGATAAAAAAAAAATCAGTTAAGTTGTCAAAATGTTTGATTTTCAACGATAACTAATATATGTATGAAGTAATATTATGATTAAATTATAACTACTACACCTATGCTTACTTTTTTATGCACGTCCATACACGCGTGTGACGTATGTGTTTATCAACACGAACGGTGTTGATCGAATAATATAATATTTGCAAAACATCAACAAGTTGATTCTGAGATAATGCGTGTAACATAATATTAATATCGCTTATCGGAAGGCACTGTAATAAGTATTTCCAAGGATAAATCGAATCGTAAATTGTCCAAGTTTATAACATAGGTACGTTGTACGTACAACATGATAATAATAATAATATATAGGCACTGCAGCAAAGAATGTGTATACGTACAATTTAATTTTTTTTTCATATTTTCCTCATTTATTTGATTTAATGTATAGGTACCTATAACTTATAAATACAACATATATAGTACGTCATTAGTGTATATAGGTACCCAACATAAGTGTATTATGTACCTACCTAATATTAATACTGAAATTTGTATTATTCTTTGAAGCCAATATAATATAGGTATAGGTATGCCTATCTAATTGAACGACGACGTAAAACGTGTAATTTTGAATTGTATCCTTTTTAGGTTTTTTTTTTACTTAAATATCCATCATAATAAAGTTGTAATCATTCAGTTGGTATAGTGTATGTTTGTGATGATTCGTTGTATCTATACCGCGCCAAAGAACAGTTTATTATCTGGTCATATCTGTGGACAGAATTTTTAGACAACGGCTTTACCACGAAATGATAAAAATTATCTTCCGCAAGACTTTGTCGGTAAAGTTTTATTTCCAATCGCTATGAAGCGTTTTTGTTCGGAAACACGAAACCATAAAATTTGTCCGATACATAATATAATAATATAATAATATGTATATATAACGTCGTGAGCGTTATCAGTATATTCGTCGTAATGGTTTGTCTGGTGTTTCTGTATTTGACAACCTATATCGTATATTACTATGATAATAGTATATACGTATATATAGCTAGCGAACGTCGTACGCGCATAAAAGAAGAAAATGAAGAAATAATCATAAAAAATAATGGAAAACGTCAAACCGAAACACACCCTCCGAAGAGACACAAACGCGCGTTTCATATATATGTACATACATATTATATTATATATATATAAGCGATGTCCAGATGCAATTTATTAGCCTGCAGCAGTGGTGGTCCACAGATAACGTTTCGTTTGTATTTTTCGACTCTGTTCGGATTGGGCCGAGATAAGGCGAGAGAGATCATGTCCGATCTGCGGTGCGCACCATATCGCAGGTTACTCCGAAGGCAACCCCCCCCCCCCACCCCTTCACGTCACGGCGCAGAAGGACGCCGAACAATAACGATATTATGTCTGTAAGAGGAGAAAAAGTTATAAAAATACTCGTCGTATATTATCATACGTAACACGATGGTACGTGCGTACTGCTGCATTATGCTGCAGCAGAGGTGGCGGCGAAATCCTTTGCGAACGGCTCGGCGGCGTATATTATTGTAATACGCGCGAGGGACATATAATAATAATAATAATAATAGTACGTGCTAGTAAATTATGTACTGGCCTCACGCCGTTTTCGGTCTTTTGTGTCCGAGCCCTCTGGAAACGAAATTCAAAAGTCCGCGTATAGGTCGCCCAGCGGCGTACTACAGATCCCGCGCACGTATACGTATGGGTACACGACAACAATGTACACGACGACCGACGATAGTAATAATAATAGTAATAATATACGCGATTCTTACGACATCGCCCCCCCGCCTGGGTCATTCACGACGGAATGAATGAACCCGGTCTGACCATCGCACCGAGACACACCGCCGCGGCGTATAATATAATATAATATAATATATATATATAATATTATTATATCGTCATAAAAGGAAGGTATATACATCCTGTGTGACGACGACTACGACGCTTGCCTTTTACGCCGAAATGACGTGCCATCCTCCCGCGCCATTGTCCACATCACGACGTATGCGTACTTACTATATTATATATATTATTATTGTATTGTGTCCGTCGTCCAGGCGTATCCGCACAGTCGTTTTGTCAATGGACGGACTATACGGTCATCGGCGTGTACCCATATATTATATAGGTGTATAATATTATTATAGGAAGGTAGGTAGGTAGGTAGGTAGTACGGTAACTGGGGACTGACATGTTTTCACGGATTTATAATACATTACTGGCGTACATGCGACGTCTCGCGCAGTGTGTATATTATATGTATATAGTTTGTTGTCGTTGCACCCGAGGAGACGTCACTGCAGGGTCACGTCAGTAGTCAATTATTATATTATAATGCCGGCCGGATCTGGGGGACTGTGAGACTGCACTGCCACACAGTGTGTGCGTAATACGAAAAATGTTGAGCGTTCAGCACGGTTGCCAGCAGCGTTCGGAAAAAGGTCTAATAAATATAATATATGCTTGTCAAAATTCGTGTGAGTTATAATAATCTTTTGAATTTCAACCGTATGATGGGGTTATAAACTCTGAGGAGTTTGGGATTTGGGAAAGATGTTTATTTTATCCGCGTTATAAACCTTAAGGATAGGGGCGAAATAGAATGGATATGATTTAGGATTAACGGAATAATTGAGTTCTGAAGAAACATTTTAATTTGATAACCTTTTTTCTAGGTTATCGTGCCGTTAGTTTTTATGATATTTCTATTTTTTATTAAAGTAAAATCATATACTTCTATTTTAATAGGTACTAACAATTTGAATATCCAGTAGGTATGTCATTAAATTCCTCTTACCCACTGGTACTGCTCTGTATTTAAAAAAAAAATAATTTGGAGGTGAATATTAAATAGTACCTAACCAGTAACAGTAACCTAATGAGTGATAGTGTATGGAGGAAGGACAAAGCACTACAATAATTATAATACGAACAAATATTATATAGGCACCTATTTCAGCTGCATAATGGCACCTATACTGCTGGCCGAAAGTGGTTTGACGCGTTGTTGTGGGGCCTTTTATAGACTCTCCAAAAACAATTACATTTTTAATAAATCAAAGTTTAAAAAATGAATTTCGTTTGAATTTTTAACTATTATCGTGTAAGTTATTATATACATTTTTATGAAAACTATAAATGTATGAAAAAAAAAAAACTATAAACAAAAAAAAGTTTGTTCGTTACCTACTTACTTAACCTAACCTAGTACTTATATACTATATAGACACAAGGCATTTATATATCGTAAATCATTAAGCTTTCATTTACAAAGCTCCGAAAATATGTAGTAAAATTACCTATCAATTGGTCGCATGGTCTAAAATGTTCACGAATTCATACTTTGACGTAACTACCTATAAATAATAGAATAAAACAAAATAACATTATATCGTTCATATTTTATAATTTAAAATTAATACAGTATATCTTTAATTATTCACCGATATTATTTTTTTCCTTATCCTCTGTTGAAAAAAATCATCGAATACTGCACGCCCCTCCCTCTCCATCAAAGTGCTCACCAGTCGCCAGTCGGACTGTCCGAAATAGACTACGCTAAATGTTTTTTAAATTATTATTGACATTGCGTGTGAACCTATTATTGTACACAAGTTTTCATTGCATTTAATATTTTAAATCGATATTGATTGTGAATATTTTTCAACGGACGATTAAAGTTTTAAAAACATACCATATTGATATATATATAGGTATGATCACTTGCCGTGTACAGCGTATGTGTATGATTATCGGACATGTAAGTTTGTTTTATCAAGACAGTGACCGCTTCACTCGGCTAGAAGTGATGATAAATAATCTAAAATGTCTTCCATTACTGTTGTAGGTATTAAAAAAGGTAAGATAACACTTTCCGTTGATTAACAAGAAAAAATTAAAAATTATATCTCAATTTGTAGTTCGTATCATAAAATTTAAATATATTTTACACATCCGTAATATTTCAAAATATAATGTATAAACTATAAATAAAATATTAATTTTTTTTTTGTTTGTTACCTAATTTTCTTTATGATTTTATAGCCAACATTTTCGGTTATCCAGTACAAAACTGGGGATCTTTTTGGGTTATCCAATTTATTGGTACATCACTTATACTCCCTCCCTGTAATAAAGAAATAAGACAACCACCTGCCTTGGGGAAATCTATACAAATAGAATATACCAAATATTATTAGATACTATTGAGTCAATAATAATAACTACAAAATATACCTACCAAGTTAACAAATAAATAATAAAAGATATTTTATAGTAAAACTACCTTTTTTTTAAATTATCGGCCATAATAAATCTCAATGCGATTGTTGAATAATTTTATATTACAGTAGAACGTTCAAACGTGGTGCAGAAGAGCCGTAAAACGAGTAATGCCGTATGTAGCACTAGACAAGCAGACGAGTCAAGTCGAGTACATTACTTATTAAACATTATTGTTAAGGTAGTGTATAATAACATAAATAATAATAATATATTATAATATGGATATACCATGGTTTATGAATCATGCACGCGGGGTATCGGGGTATCTGAGTATACCAAAAAAAAAATTGTAAAACAACAACGCCGCGATACGTCTATAATTATTATAACAAGAGCTCCTATTGATAACGCTGCCGCCAGTACATTTCATTTGATTTTTCGTAACTTATAATATAACAGCACACAAAAACATCTATGGTACTTACGTTTCAATAGTGGTGAACACTGATATTTTGGGTGGGGTTATTTGAAAAAAGTATATGTTATATAATATGAATAATTTATATCAAAATGTTTTTTTTTAATTTTATTAATTTTTATTCATCTATATATATGTATAGACAAAAAATATCATCGGGTGAATATTTCCTCCCCCCCCCCCCACCGGGTATGTACGCTACTGCGTTTTATGTAGTACTTCACTATTTGTAACTTTTTTCAGCACACAAAACAAACCGGTGATATCGTGCTTACGTTACAAAGCAACATTGATCATGAAAAACTTTAATGACATCTTATACAACGTTATATTATGAAACATAAGTTTCACAGAGAGAGCAATGACATTTTTACTGTTGATTTATGTAGCAGACAATTGTGACTCAATAGAGCAGTTTGCATAGAGATGCTAAAAGTCGGGTTCAATACAATATAATATGGCACATCATGTCGAAGACATATAATTTAATGAGTACAGTGATGGCACTTTAAATTGTACTGCACAAATTGACAGTGATTCGGTGGTAATAATTTTGATCTCTGAAATGTTGTCATACATGTTTCTTACGGCTGTATTTATACAATACACAGTCACACTTTTAAATATATATAGGTACAGTACAACTGTTACATTCAAGGGACATACATTTAATTCATTTCGAGAGTTTTTTGTTTTTATTATACTTTATGGCACAAATATCAAATTCGATAACAGTGTATCGATATATACAATATTCTGAAAACCTATACAAAATTTGTTTGCAAATTGTTCTCAAATATTTTTATACAAGTGCCTACCTATTATAAACACATTTTTCATAATTTAATGTTTGAACCAGCAGGTTTTTTAATAATTTTTTAATAGCTAATTTTAATCATTGAATTATACTGATGTAGTGAGTGACTTCTGCGAGGGTATTATTTTTAGCGAACGTTCTAATTCATTTAAAGGAAATTTGTTTTTAGATAATTGCTTTTATGGCACTTTTGATTATCTTTAAACGAAGAACCAATGACACAGTATTTATACTGTGAATAATATAATAATTGTTTTAACCACTGGTGGTCAAACGGTTTGTGACGGGGGATAGATCCCTCTACATGACTTTTTTCAATACTTATAATAATATATATTATAAATTATATTTATAATAATCAAATAGAGCATGTTGAAAAATCAGCCACGTTCATGAACATATTTTGAACTAGTTTAAACAATGAAGACGTGTTCTCTGTGCACAATTATTTCGCACATTATACCTATGCTAATTACTAACTACTACGTTACCAACCCGTCTTGTAACGTTCGAAAGTTCGATGGTTGTCTAATAAAATGTAAATATAATTTAGGTATAAATAGTAACTATTATTATTTAAAATAAAATAAACTTAAATTTTGACTACTGGGAATTAATAGGTACCTACTATGACAGCATGGAAGTATAGACCTATAATTGATGAGTTTCGATGTTACGATTGATTATTCAAAATAATCAAGACTTACGCTTGCTGCAAAACGAACAACGACCAAATATATTTATTTAATATAAACCCTTTTATTTTTATTATTCATTAATTTTTAATGGTTTATTTTCGTTTTTAGAATTGAGCACGTTTTGAGCATATATTTTACTCATTTCCAATACATATTTATGTAATATAATATACGGGACTATAAAAAGGTCCATGCACTTAACCTGCAGTGTATAAAAATGGTCGAGGTCGTTATTTTCGTCGCGGCTTTCTACAATACGCGTTTACGAAAGCCGAAAGGACGTACCGCGGAATATTTGAGGGACAAAAACTACCTATAACATAATAATAGTGCGTTAAGGGCTGAACAAATTCTCGCGTTGCACGTCAAAATTGTTTTCGGGCCGTATATCACACAATAATATACACCTACGATGTTTTTCCTTTTTTGTGCGTGTGGGTCACGAAATAAATTCCCAATATAATACATAATATATTATAATATGTACTTATATACGAACGAGTAGGTATAATGCCTATGTATTATGCAGTCTGGTATAGGTACGGGACTACATAAAATATAGCCGCCTTGCATACCCAAGTACGATTCTATTCAAACGTTTCGTGTTTTTTTGTCGTTCGGTCGTATTAATATATGCCCCCCCCCCGTGTACCCCCATTACATCTACCCCGTGCCGCGAGACACATCGCGCATACTTGCTGCGTTGGGATTTCAAAAGATCGAACCGATCGGAAAAAAAATAAAAACTTTTTTGCGCGGCGTCCCGCGCCGTATAAATACGTAGAGATTCCAGCAGGGCCTTTATGCCTTTGGCCGGCGCGGTGGTCGTAAAAGTCTTTCGATAATATATGACGTCGCCCCGCAGGTACACATGACGTGGGTGTGCACGTGTGTGGTGCGGTGTCGGTGCCGGTGGGTCTTCCGCCGACAAAACGGTTTAAATTTTCTATGGCTCCGCGGTAAAGGTATATATAGGTAGTATATACATTATATATCCATAGGTGCTCTACTCTCGTACACAACCATATATACTATACCTATCGATATATATATATATAGATGTATCGCGTACGCCTGTAAGTGTATACCTATTATTATTACTATTGTGTACACACGTATGAATATACATTTGCCCGGATTTATGTCCCTACACATGTTATTATTTATATTATATTATATTATAGGTTTAGGTCATACCTATGCCTATATAATGTATTATTTATTATTGTACTAAAAGTGCTGCAGTGTATATAACAATAATAATAATATACATAATATCCACCTTACATTATAGCTCTTATACCCGCGGCGCGTGTGAATACGTGGATAGTTTGACATTTACTTTTTTTTCGTCACGACTACGGTTAAAGACCGAAGAATTCGTGTGACCGATAACGAGAGCACCAGTTGCCGGCCGCTCGGCGAGTTATTACTTATTATGTGACAGTATTATAACGATATAATAATAATAATAATAGTAATAATTCCATGGTAGTATTTAGCCATAGTACTACAGTGTAATAACGATATTTTTATTATTATTATTATGTGTGCATATTTAGGTACTTACGCCATAAAGTGCAACACCCACGCGACGATCTCGATGTAGGAGCTTCAACATATAAAAATACATGTAATATTAATTATACGCGACCTACCTAACAATATAATAGGTATAGTGTACACTATGCATAACTATAACAATTTCATATAATGACATAATATAGGTGAGATATTATAATATAAGACACAATATATTAAATGTTTAATTATAAATCGTGCGGAGTATAATGACGAACAGTTCATTATTATAGTACACCTATACTATATAAGGCGCATATTAAAAACAAATAATGTTTTTGCCTATGCGTACGGCATTGAACCAACGTCTGAACGAGTAAATGACAGTGGCCAATTTTACGTTTAGAAGAATCCGTTTTAGTCAGTTGTTTTCACGGGATCAAATCGACCTATGTTCCAATTCAATTGTGTATAATATTTAAAATTTAAGTACCCGTATTTCTTAGCCATATAGAACCGGAAACCATTTTTTTCTGAAACTTTAAGTTCACACCATAATCAAAATAGGAACAAGACAAACTTAATCGGAAAACACAAACTAAACTTTTAAGTTATACGAGCCCTGCACTATAGACAATATCATCATCACGGCGTGGCTAATAACATTGTATAATGTACGACGATACTGCCCGTCTATTATATTTTATACTGATGAGGACAAAAACGCGCTTATTGTCATTAATCATCGAGCGTATGTGTTGTAATAATATAATCCGATGAAGCTCTATAGTCTATACAGTCTGCGGTGTATTGTATTATACATTATACTATGCAGTCTCGTCGCCAATAAAAACCACCACCTCGACGCCGATGGTTTGCCACCAAACTTTCGTCGAGCATTTGACACATCGTATAATAATAATATTATATCGTTTGGACTAAATAATGTGTGATATTATGACGCGCACAATATTATTACCCGGGGTAGCCTAACCTAACCTAACCTGTGGGGGTAGATTAAATCGGATTTTGCTGTGCTGAATGACCCGAAGCTATAAAATCCCGGCTGAAAATTTAACGCCAGTACTTAACATCGACTTTCCATGTTATGATATTTTATTATCCTATAGGTATTACGCGTCACCGTACGGCCATACCTTTATATATACATAAAGTCATAACGACAACGTTATAAATTAACGTCTTCTGCCCGGCACGTGCAGTATATTCAACGAACGCGGATTATATGGACTGACGTGGCACGGAATCCTCAAGTTAAATACAGTTTCACTTACTTATTTGCGTTTGGAGCTTAACAAATAACAGGCGTATCCGCAAAAATGTGTTTAAACGTAAAATTCAAAATAGAGCTCCCTTTTTACTCCCCCCCCCCCCTATCCCATCAATAATCAGTAACCGAGGTTCCGGAATGTTGAAAAACCATACACCGTTTTTTGATTTCGATTTCGTCTCTCGAATTGACATCTATATACTATAAGGTATGGTCACTGGGCCATGACCAACAAACTTTGGTGATTCACGTTACAGACAAAAATTAAGTATAAATATACATTTTTTTATATAATTATTTATTTTTCATGACTTATTATATAATAATATACCAACCTGTTGATGTAGTTTGATATTGAGAAATAACATATTTTATCGTATTATGTTCCGCCGTAGCCTGGATATTCGGTTGACTCAAACTCAATGGTTTGTGATTCGAGGGGCGGGGGCGAGAAATAGTGAGAGAGTGGTGAGGGAGATGTTAGAGAGAAATAAATAGATAAAGATAGCGAAAGAACGGTTGCCAATCAGTACACATGATGATTTTTTTACCGTGGACCTACTGGACCCGATGATATTTTATGAAATACAAGGAATTTTTTTTTAAACATTCATATAAGAGTACAAAATAGTCACTAAATATTTTCCACTTTACCACGATATTGAATTCCGTTATACTCTGTTCATGAGTTAAGAAAACAAATATTACTCCTAGTATTATCTTAGTGATTTTGTGGTTCTCGATAAAAGAACCACCCTATATATTATAGGTACTCTTGTAATAATATGCGTTCATCGCAGGCACTCGAGATAAGCAAGTAAAACACGCGGCGGCGAACCATAATAATATAGTGTAATTGGTGTTTTTGAAACAGTCAACCTATATATTTTCAAACTGGTAACGCGATTCGAGCATTATTGATACTCTACTACTACTACTATTTACTACTACTACTACTACTACTACTACTATTTACTACTACTATTACTACTACTAATACTACTACTATTACTACTACTATAATACTACTACCATTACTACTACTAATACTATTACTAATCATAATAATAACAACAATAATTACCATGACACCACCGCTCTGTTACCACGGTTCTTATATAATATAGGTATGCCTATTATATTTGTGCTGATAACGTTTTGGTGTGCATAATACAAATACGGTCACCTGATATAATAATATTACACACACACACACACACACCTTACTCGAATAGTATTATAATTTATAACATTGTATCCGATTGCCTTACCGAATCATAATACAACGAGTAATGCGATCACTGGTTTATCGAATCAACCGTTTATTGGAATCAAATTAAAAATCCCACACCAAATATTATATTAAAAAAAAAAATGCTTCATGGAATCAACTGGTTATTAGAATCAAAATGGCCTGAACCAATGTGATCACATTAAGCGGTACTCACTGTAAAATTATTTTTAATGTGTAGGTATACCCAATAAAATATTATAATTTTCCTACTTTCATATTATACACTTATTATTCTCGGCGGACGCGGTGAGGTGATCTACCCGTATCATATGATTTTCTCGGTTTCTGGTTATTATTTATCGGTAATCATGCGTTTTTCCGATGTCTATTACGCCGACACTTGTAGGCGCGAACGGAAAAACAGCTCAAACAGACCCCAGAAAAAAATAATCACAGGTCCACACTGGTAATGGTGAAAACTCTATACCTACCTAAGGTTTTAGAAACTATTTCTGCGTAGGCCGTCGTTTTATAATATGTACATACATTGTTGCCTATTTATACCTAGGTTATAATTTCTTCTTCAATATCATCGATCACCTCGATTAAACCGAACCCAAACATAACTTGTAATGTTATACCACTTATACCGCTCATGCAGTGAATTTAATGCGTTTGCACGTTTATTTTTTTTCATCTTAGTACAAGTAAATATATAAGTTTGAAATTTCGAATAGTTCGATCAACGTATGTTTTGCAAATTGTTTGCATATTACACTTGCGGATTTGATCACATCATACTATAGACTGCGGTATAATTTCTTGAAACATAGTATTCTAAATTAAGGATATTTTTATTATTTAAAAGTGTATTTGTCTATACCTTAGTTACTCGTTATTCAACACGCGTTGCACGTTTGCAAGGTAATATTATTCTATTATTCATACAAAGGTTTATACAATATATACTTTTTAAATCCAATAGTAACTTTTTTATTGTTGAGAGAATATTTTGCCAATTTGAAAGGGCATAAGTGCATAATATGCTTATATTTTAAGTTTTTTATTAATTATATTATGCTAATTATACTCACAGCTCATAAGGCATTGATCGAAATATCGAGAAAAATATGAAACCAAACATATTTTATAAATTTACGAAAAAATAACTTGTAATATTTTAACATTTAAATGATACCTTATTATAAATTATTAAAATATGTGAACACTATTCTTTCGTGTTGCTACTTGGTCGTTTTAAAAATCAATCGAACAACGCTTTAAGCACTCCTGTACGGGTTAAATGAGTCGAAAGTTTTGTTAAATATTGTTACTATTATTTTTATTATTATATTGCTTTTCAACATTTGTTTAACAACATTTAGCAAAAATATAATATTCCTAATGAGACATAACAGTATAAGTACGAAACTGGTTTAGAGATGAAAGCCGGAATCAACTAACCCATTTCATATTTGCAGAGTATACTTTTTACGTGCGAGACCATCTTACTGTGTAGAAATAATAATACTTAGCCCGAGCATAGATACTAAGTTTACGACCTAAGTAATAAGAATAATATCACTCGATGGTTTAAATTACACAAAAAAATACAACAATGATAATTTACTTCCTAAAATCTAAAAAGTGGTTAAATTATTTTTCGTATAAATGCTGTTTTTTCAAATAACAAAATAAGTTACAACATTTGAACATAATGTGAATGATTATTATTAAATGTGATAATAATTTAATAGGAATGTTATCATAGAGACTGGAGGATGACAACTTAAACAACGAACATTTTACTTCTTAGTCGGTATACCTAATGGTATGGGCATATACGTAAATTTCAAAAAAAATTAAGACGGAGTTGTAATTAAAATTAAAATTTGTGCTTCTGACTATTTTGATAAATTGCAGGTTATCTTTGTTTATTTTTATAATTAAGAACGCGAATAACTTGTCTTACCGCCTACTTTACATTAAAATCATAACACAAATGACAAATGCACACTATCTTGTTCGGTATGATTAATGAAACGTAATTATTAGTTTTAGACCGTTCATTTTAGTTTTAAGTACCTACCTATTTTACTTTATAAACTTATGTAAAATGTGTTATGTACAAACATATTTGAGATATTGTGTTAAACTATTTCATCATAAATGACTAATTATTAAGTATTTAAATAATTAAGTAATATGTTTATGGTGTCGTAATTTTCGAATAAAGTTCAACTGATTTAATATCTTGTGTAGTACCGATGCCCGCCTTCCTACCCGATAATATTGGTAATTTTTGTTTATAATATTATGTTAAAGATATTATTGTACATCACAATATTTCTTTAAAAAAAGTGTTGACCATTTTATGATTACGAGACATCACTATAAGTAATGTCCATTCTTGATCAATCAATAATTTATTATTATTAAATGTATAATGAGACATATAACTATTATGTAAACGATTTAATAAACAATTTATTCAATTATTCAATATCCATGATATTTACTCTTAGACTGAAATCTATAGTACGAAAAACGAACATTAATATAATTATATATTCACAAGAAACCATTAAATGTTATCAAAGTTGAAAAATCAAATGATAGCTCGTATACACCTTAAATTCAAATATAAATTGGTTATTAAATTTGAAATGTATTGATGCCATCGTATTATAAGTTACAACAATCCTGATCACCGCAATAGAATTCATTTTTATTCAGAATCACAGTTGGGTGTTGTACAGCATAATATAATATATATTATATTACATTTCATTTCATTTAATTTATGAATATAAATATGATATTATATTATTATTATGTATATTTGTTATTTTCTATTTATGGAGTGTGTAACACTTCAGTATTGAGAACATTTTCAACATTTAAACGATAAAAAATGCAAATCTACATATTTTGTTGTTGTAAGTTTGCCGTTTATCGTTACTGTTTATTGTGCTCTAATATTCCAACATTATGATATGAAAAAAATCTATACAAAAGCAATTCAAGAGAAAGGAAAAAAGAGAGGCGGAGAGAGAGAGAGAGAGAGAGAGTGAGAGAGATGGAAGCATTAAATATTGTGGTGTAGTAAAATTGTAATCATAATTGGTATGAACGTTTTAAAATATATATCTAAAGCAAAAGAATAATAATTGATAAAACAAAATAATAAAAAGTGAAACGATTACCTATGTTACACATATTTTATGAAATCAGTCAAACAATCGAATACATTTAACCTCGTTATGTTATTTAAGATTTATACAATATAATAATATAATAATGATACCTGATGACGGGCATTTGACTATTAAGGTGGCTGGCAATGTTAATCACTGATAAGCAGATCGGGTATTACTGCAGCCTTCTAACGTGCCTGTTGCAGTACTACTTATTACATTGTACTCTCTGTGCATGATAGCCGGTTTTATTAATTAATTTTTTCTCTTTATCTGATTCGTTATTTTTATCTCTCTTTTTTTACGAGCCTTCATCAGAATAATTCAATCTCACATCGTACTGGGTCAGCGGCATATGCTTCTACATTATAATAATAATAATAATAATAATAGTAATAATGTTACTCAGTCTTATCATAAACTGGACCGCTATGATCTTGATTGCATGCATTCTGTGAGGTTCAAGTGTCTGGTTTTCACACCCAAAACGATTGGTCTGAGTTGTCTATATCATGCGGCAATCAACTTATTAAATCATAATAATTTGATACGACCCCCCCCCCTACCGTTTTTTCAAACTGTATATTATTACGTGATTCTATTTTAAGAATAGGAATTTCGATTTGTTATACTTTTATTATCAGACTAATCTATAGGGTGCGCTTTGAAAATAGTTTCCCCAAAAACAATATTTGGTATATAATTCAGCTATTACCTACTACTATAATACATTATGTATGAAGATAAAATGATTCTGAATTTAGTATAATTAATTTATAGTATTATTGTATACATACCACTCATTTAAATATGATGATTGCGTTGTATTTCATTATTAAATTTAATATTACTTGTATGCCTACTATTGTGAATAAATTATTACTCAGGATCGTAATGCCGAGTGTCACTATATGAAAACGAAAAAAGAAATTCTATTTATAAATGCTTATTGATTAAAACATTAATGTTAATCAATCATTTTTTTATTTCAATTAAATTGTTTACAATAATCTGGCTTTAAGAGCTTAACAATAAAAATGTTCTAGTGTCTTATACGGACATACGGTTATGTAGTTACTAATCAACTATAAAATTATAATATAAATAAATATAGTTGTCTTACTATATAATATTCTGAATGATAATGATATAAATGATATAAAAATAACAAATCACAATTTTTTTTATGATAGAAGATAGGAAGTGAATTATTTCGCAATCTAATAAAATTGTACCACCTGCAACATATACCTATATTATTGTTCTATTTAAAGTAAACGTTAAGAAAAAAAATTAACTAATACAATAACAAAAAAAGAGTAGTTTTCTTTATAAAAAAAAATACATATATTTCAGTTATGAAGTATTTTATCAGCTATTTTTATCTTTAATTCTTTTTTTATTACAGATATGAAATGACACTAATTGCTTCACTTATATAATTTAATTAATACGAATCATTTGCAATTATTTATATTAAGTGTAAAACGGTGTTTTTTTTTTTTTAAACAATTATTGTTAAATATACATTACATCTATAATTTATAAATTATAATATGTCTACATAATAAAGTTTTAATTTAAAATATTAACAATAATAATATGATAATTTTCTAGTCGTTATGAATTTATCACAGAAATTTAGGTAAAACAACATAATTTTAGTAAACTAATACGAGTAAAAATAATGGTTTTTGATAAATAATAATTATATTTATTAAAAATGATTTACATTTTCTAACAGAAAAATACTGTATCAAGATATTACAATACTGCTATTAAGAACATAACGATTATGGTGAAAATACGAACTTTGTTTAATGCATCGTTAATTAATAACTTTTGTTGCAACGAAATTCACATCAGCCGTTTACTAAAAGGATTGAAAATAAAAACCACCGCAAGTCTTTAGTTTCACGTATTTCCGTCCAAAGATTTACTAGTTTTTCCAAATAACGTTACCTTTTTTAACATTTCCATCGTCATGGACGGAATGTTGTCGAAACACACTTACATATCAGGCTTCAGATGTCTCGCACGAAGCCCCTTGACAATCCGACACCTAGACCAACGTGATGGTTTTATCAAGTTTTTCACACCATTGCAATATATGTTTTTTTTCGATAACCGCCAGTGAAGAAGTTCTCTTGACACAAACGGAATCTATAGCATTCACAATACTCAGTCGAGCACGAAGCACACGCGTTATTGAGTTTATCTCTCCTGCCACTGGCTGCACGTGCCTTTCCATATTAAATAGTGCCTAATGGAGAGTTTTCGAGTTTTCATATAAGACTACTATCAGATAAAAATATATTATTTTGATATTATTTTTTTAAGAGGTGGTTACATATATTTTCTATTTCAGTGTTCTTGCTCATGTTTTTTTTTAGCTTGTTTAGAGTATGGATGGTGCACCGAAACAAAATTATAATACTGACATTTGGCAAAATAAATTAATTCATCAAAATCGAGTATCATAAAAAAAAAGGGCGGGTAAGTGTATGTCGCTCTGCTGTACAGTAGGTTACAAGTGAGTCACTGTAATGGATTGTGTTAGATTTTTATCCAATGATATAATATCATTGAATAAGAAAAACGATTCTGAGCGAAAACGGTCAGTCAGTCTATAATATCTTACTAAGTCTACATGTATTTGATGATATTATTGTGAATAAAGTAATTAATTTTAGTATTATAGGCATTAGTATTTACTATGGTTGGTTAAATTCATTTTTCTCAAAAAAATTATATTTTAAAATGCCATTGCGTGTATATAAAATATAACAATATATTCTAAAATTTTCATATACCAACAAATAATATTTTTAAATTATATCAAAATAACTAAAATCATTATTCTTGGTTTGAATATGAAATTTTGTCTAAATTTGAAATTAAAATGTCTGTAAAAAATAAATATGTTGATATAATTTTTAGATTTTTTGGTTACAGTATGATTTATTTATGAGAATTTTTGTTTTAAATTTTCAACACTTAGTTATAAAAACTGAACATTTTATAATTTTTTAATTACAATGATTTATAATTTTCGAGATTTTGACAAATTTTGTCAAAATTCGAACTTTAAATGCTTATAAAAAAAAATCGTGCCTATGTATTTTTAAAATTTTTCAACTGATGTTGTAACAATATATAAGAAAGCTTGTATTAAATTTTCAGACTTTTTGGCCCACCAAATAAAATTTTATAGACAATTATAAAAAAAAAAACTAAAAAAATTGAAAACTAAAAATGTCTGTAAACAGCTCAAAACAAATCAAAATATTTTCAAAATTGAATGGTGTATAGAAATAGCTTATATAAACATTCAGTGAAATTTTCATGCATCTACAGTTATTTGTTTTGAATTGCAACAAAATAAGAAAATCGCTACATGAGAAATCGAGTGAATATCTAATCTTGTACAAATTTGAACTTAAAATGCTCATAAAAATTTATTATGACTTGCTTATAAACTTTTTTTTATTGATAAAATTAGGCAAACTTATGAGGAATCTTGTATTACATTTTCAAATCTTAGATTTAAAAAGAAAAATTTTTATGAATTTCTAACTCAAAATAAATTGCACATTTTCGTCATTTTTACGTATTTTGTCAAAATTTGAACTTTGATTACCTATAAAAAAAAATTGTGACTACGGATTTTTAATATTTTTCATCTGCCTTTGAAACTATATATTAGAAGCCTACTATTAAATTTTCAAGATTTTTTACCCAACAAATAAAATTTTATTGACATTTATAGAAAAAAAAACTAAAAAAATTGGAAACTGAAAATGTCCGTTAACAGCTCAAAATAAGTCAGAATATTTTGAAAATGCTATGGTGTGTAGAAAATGCTTATATAAACATTCGGTCAAAATTTCATGTCTCTACGGTCATTTCTTTTAGAGTTATACCAAAAACCAAAATCGATTTTGTCGAAAATTGGTTTTCCGTAAAAATTCCCGTTTTTCCCATAATTTTTCATTTGTTTTTCCAGGCGCTCATGAAAACTACTGGGAAATTTTGACTTTTGACCCCCCAAAGTACCAACTAGATTCACTTTCCTATCAGAAAAGGTACTATTGAAGAAAATCGAAGCATTTTTTCTGTCCTAAAACGTGATGACAGACACAAAAATAAAAAAAAAAATAAAAAATAAAAAAATAAAAAAAAATAAAAACTAAAAAAAAAACACACATCATTGTAAAACTAATACATTCATCGCTCCGCTCAGAATCTAAAAGTTAATAATAGGTTGTGAAATGACTAGCAATTAAACAACACATCAATAAAATAACAAAATCTACTAAATTTATGTATGGTGAGCTGCATTAAAAAACGTACCTATGTATTTTATGCGGCAAAAAAAAGTTCGATTCCGAGGTTTTAAAATTTATGTTACATATCGCACTCGACCCTGATATTATAGATTTTAACTCGGCTCACCGATTTACATTCCCCGTAGCCTTTAATGAAGCGCGATACGGTTTAAATATACACTGATGCATGCAATGCTGTACCTGAAATATAAATGTATATAATATAAATATACACAAGTACCTTACCTGTACGAGTAATTTATAAATATTAAATATACACTATACATTACAGGTATAGGACTGCACTTCGATCGGTAGAGGGTTTGTAGAAAATATACAAACCCAGAAACATTTTCAAATGTGAAAACAATTTTTACGATTAACAATTAACATGTTACATAAATATGAGCATTGAGCCTGTATAATGTTATAAAATCTTTAAACTTTATTATTATATTAATATCATATTTAGATATTTGTCACAATAAATTACCTATATATAATAATATGATGTGCACGTGTTCACGGGCTGTCGATCTCGTTTCGTCATAATAATATAAGTTACAACACCAATTGTAACGGTTAAAACCAAAATAACATCAGAAATCGATTTAGACACCTCCGTCGTGACGCTGCGTTATCGATAATTATTAAGGCTAGCTCAAATTTTGCTGCATTTGCACGAGTTTTTTTTCGGTTCATTATGTTTGTTGCCAGCCGCCAGGTGCAAGCAGTAAGCTATAAATTAATTCAACACTGACTATGAATTTTAGTTGTTAGTGGATAAAATCATATTTTTGCATATACAGAGATTTTTTTTGATTTTAATGACACAGATTATCCGATTTTTAATTTTTAATTATATATTTAATGAATTTTATGTATATATTTGATAATTATAAGCATTTTTAAAACACTGATGTTACATAATCTCGTTTACTCGGTAGTGTCGAGTATATTTTTACTACCTACGAAGACCGTGGTAGTTAATAAATTATTTTATACTAGGTAGATACTCTAATAACTTGAGTTATTGTAAACTGAATGATGTTTAAATGATTTGAAGTGTAGAAAACTATAACGATATTTTATAATAATTCAAATGTAGATAATGTCTATAAATTTGAAAAAACTCGTAGTATCGTAATAAAATTCAAGCGTAAAACCTTGCAGGTCCGAGTCGTTCAAAATATATAACTACGAAAAAAAATTTGACGGACCGAAACTGCAGGGAGAGCAGTGTATGTTGCGCTTTCCAAGTCCAATAATTATTACTAAATAGGTGCGGGACCGCCGGTGATGGGCGCCGTGACGGTGACGCTGCGTAAAGTTTCGCGGCGAAGGGTCTTCGGCGGCGGCGGCGGCAAAACGCAAAGACCAAAATCAAACGGAAAAAGAAAACGACGGGCCGCCGCCGGCGCGTCGGGTAACGCACACACGAGCGGGTGGGCGGGCGGGCGGGCGGGCGCGCGCGCACTCGCACCGTCGGACCGGCGGGCGGGCGATCCGATGGGCGGGCGGCGGACGCGGCGGCGGCGACGCGCGCGCGCGTGTGTGTGTGTGTACGCGTGTGTGTACGCGTGTGTGTACGCGTGTGCGTGTGTACGGGCTCGCGTGTGTGTAAGAGTGTGCGTGTGTCCGTATGTTACGTGCGCGCGCGCGCGCGCGCGTGTGTGAGGCGCGCGCGGTGTGCCGGGTCCGTGGCGCGACCGTTGGGTTCTGATCAGTCTGCGTTCGGCCGTCGTTCATACGCAGCTCTCCCGTCCACGTCGTCGATCCCGCTCGATCGCTCCCCCGATCCGGGTCCGAGCCGCGGAAAAACCGTGCACGTCCGTTCGAAAACCG
Source organism: Nasonovia ribisnigri (assembly GCA_027563435.1). NCBI lineage: Eukaryota > Metazoa > Arthropoda > Insecta > Hemiptera > Aphididae > Nasonovia > Nasonovia ribisnigri. Next base: position 228,613 of record JANEHU010000026.1, read on the forward strand.
TTCGCGAATTTTTTTGAATCGAAAATTTTTTTTTTTTTTTTTTCACACCCTCGTCGTACGCAATTTTAATATACATGTAGTTTTCGAAAAAAAAATTTCGTCTACCTCCGAACCCGCCCGCGCGGCCAAAAGCGATCGCGCGATCTCGCGAAGTCCGGCGGGTCACTATGATCGGTCCGTCGCCGTCGCCGACGCTGTCGCTCGACCGGCCGGCGAAACGGTGCGCACCGATCGTCCGGACCAAACGGTAAACCGGCAACGGCAATAACGCAGTAATTATATTATTGTAAAACACTGCCGCGGAAATCACCGTCGCTATCCGCACCTGACAATCGTATTATATTTTTTTATTATATAATATTTCGTGATTTTTTTTTTTTAATTCGTCCGCTCGATCCGTGTAATTATCGCGAATCAAACGTTCGTCCAAGAACATTTTTCCGCTTCCGGTCTCCTAAACTGGTATAGAGATCGTCAGAGATATTGACAATAATATCACAATCGCGTGTCCGCGGTATACCCGGCAAGAATACATAGTATCGCATTACTGTGTACCGGCAATCTCATATACCGCACACCGGAGGCGAACCGCAGTGGTCGCCGACCGCGAAGAGCTCGCGAAAAGGACGGTATAGGAGCCCACCGCCGCTGGCACGGACGGAGGGAAAACCGGCCAAAGGTCGACGGCAGGTCTATCCGTGCAGACATGGTGTGTGGCCGACGACGACGACGCCGCCGCTACGCACCTGAATCCTCACCTGCTGCATGAGTCGCGTTCAACCACTTACGTGAGTATACACTCGATAAATATATTTTATTGTCATCGTAATATTATCATAACCCACCTAAATACACATTTTTATTATTATAATATGATATAAAATGTGCGAGGTACTTATTTATAGTAGGTGTACGCGAATTTCGTCTGTCCGAGTCGAGTCTCCCGACCGTTTTGCTTTTCCAGTTTTTCACGACTATGGTTTTCCCGCCATGCCTGTTACCCCGTACCTGGTATACGAAAAGCGTACTTATCGTATGCAGGCAATAATATTTATTTATTTTTTGTTCTTATTATGGTTACTATTATTATTATTATTATTATTATTGTCATTATTATTATTACGTACGTGTGGTCAGTCGATTTAATGCGCGCAATCGATCATCCGCGAGTTTGGATTATAATAACACATATTCCTATATAGGTATACATAATATATTTTAACGGTTTATTTATATTTATTATTATTATTGTTGTTATTATTTTGTATTTGTATATATTTTTTTTAATTTAAAAATCTTTGGATATAAACGTGTGAAAACGACCCGGCGTTGCCTTATTCGGATGAATAAATAATTCGGCGACAGCTCAAAACGCGTGTACAAATCGCCCGCAGTAGGCGTTTTTTTTTTATCTGATTTACATATAATAAATAAAAAAAAATGTGTAAATCTAAGTTAGAATCACATTCACACACGCATTTTTTCACACTAGTTTGTTCACTGGAATATTTTTATCTAGTCACGATGATTAAATCTAACAATATATTAATCCCGTGCGTTATTTAACCGAGGCGCCGCCAGTAGTGTATTCAAATGTTTGGGTATTCAAATTGTTTTTAAAGTTATAGATATACAATAATATACACAATATAAATATATAAAAATAATTAAATTATCCGATCAACCAAGTAATAATTTATGGATCATTGTTTGAATACAAAAATATGTTTTAACGTGCCTACATCATAACTATTTTTTTCACGCAATTGAATGGGAAAATATAGAAACGTAATATAAAAAATATAATAACTAGGTAGGTACCTACCCATATTGTTATATTTTATAAAATTCCGAGAGTGACGTAAATTTTTCCAATATCGATACGATAATTATCCGGGAATATAATATAAGGGATGTGTCTGAAGTAGGTAATAAAGTGATGAGGTAAAAATTAATCGACGGCGTGACGTTAATCTTAAAGGAAATTACGATGTTTTATAATTTTTCAATTTTCGTTTGAAACGACGCGTCATGTAAACCCGTCGAGGTCGATTGTCGGTCAATTTATTGGTATTCGAAGAGGGTGGGTGTATACGCTCGCGCTGACCGGTGATTAAAAACCGTCTAGGGGGCTGGTTTGTAATTAAAACACAAGTTAAAGATAATACAAAATTGTTATGCGTTAATTAAGGCGCCAACCGGCCAAGTGAACGAGAAAAAACACTTACCTATGATTAACGGTCTAGAAAATGTTGTTATTATAATTATTATTATTATTATTTTTTTTTTTTTTTTATTTAGTAAAACGCCTAAAAACTAATTAATTTTATCAGCAGGTTGTGTTGTTTCTGAAATTTGAAAAACGTGTATAAATTAATCGCGAGTAATCAATTTCCGCAAACGAAAATTAATTTAATTTCGACAACAGATAAAACCGTTCTCAGTGACCGTTGTACCGTTTAATTGTTTAACTCTGAGCACTGGCATGATATAACCATGATAATGAATATATTTGTACATTAATATTATATTTGCACGAAAGTATACATTTTAAATGTAATAGCCATAATGTACTTAACTATATACTGATATTCGTTTGAATCATTTGTTTTCATAAAATTAAGTTTTTTCCGAAATAAAAGACTAGGTATATTATAAGTGTTTAATAATCCATTATATTCTAACCATGAACTAAAAATCAGCAACAATTCTTTTTTCATCGAATACAATTTTTTTCAACATTATTTAATCAGAAATAGGAAAATATTATACGCAGAAAAGTCTATAGAGAATATTAAAAATAAAAAGTATGTTATAGTATTATCAAACACGATACATTTTGTTTTGTAAACGAGTGATTTTGTATACCATAGTAAAATATTGAGGTAAAGTAAAAACAATAAATTATCATAACATTATGGTTATGCACTTATGTATATATTTTTTTAAATAATCGACATTTTACCAGTGTGAATACTTTAGTAACTAGTAACAATTAATGATTTGGTACACGAGAGACCTCTCTCTATGTATATATTATGTAGGTAGTTAGTAGTACGGATGTCCCTTATATTATAATATAGTATGGTGGTTGAAAAATTTAAATATCTAATAATATGAAACTTTTGAAACTCTTGAATTACGAACTATTGTTTAATTCACTTTCACCGCAATTACAACACACGTACACACATACGCGACACACGCTCGTTTTTTTCTGTTTATCAACACTCCCTATATATTATTATGTTATGTTTTGTGGGTCATAGTCAACAGTTTTCCCACCTGAATGACAAAAATAATAATAGTAATAGTAATAATAATAAGAATAATAATGATAGTAATAATAATAATAATAATAGTAAGTAAATAACCATGTTGAAAATACATTCTAGTTTTGTTGAACTCTGTAATTTAGCCTGTACGCGGTGCCCCAATCTCGCGCCCGTACGGATCAACTGACCAAAAGAGTTCAACTGACCGTATAGCTGTATAATGGTAGGATGAATATTGTATAGTAATCTCATCGTCTTCGAGATAGGGAATACGAGCACGCGCGTGCTCTAAGTGGCCACGTTTACGACAATATATTAATGAATTCCTTTTGAAAATCCATCACATCGCTATAGGCCGATAAGTATACACCGCATGTATATGGGTATTATAATATTATTATTATTATGAGAACATTCCAAACTTCTTCCCCTCTTGGTCGTTCAGGCGGCTGAGCGCAGCACGCGGTGTAACAAGCTAGACGAATGGAAAGGGAGGGGGCGGGAGGAGAACCTAGTGATTATTAAGTAAACTGTAGGCAATTAACCGGGGTTTGTCGTTTTATGTGTGTGCGAGTGTGAGTGTGTGTTTACATACGGAATATCTAACAGGAGAACACACACATATAGACACACTCTCACACACATACATATCCGTTATTAATAGAACGTACCTGGTACTGCGTATATGAGGTGCGTGTCTTTCGTTTTTCACTTAGGACGCAATCCAGTATTGAGTATATAATATAATATAATATAATATATAATGTAGGGACCCGAAGATAAGGCTCCGGATGCTCCATTACCCGCTTCTTCTTGTTTACACGAGTCGCGTTGTGCTTATAATAATCATTATATTATTGTCTTGTCACATGTACCGTCGTAGCTGGAAACCTTGAACCTGGGAAAAAAGAAATGTAATATAAGTGAGGAGGTAACACGTGGAAATTAGGATTTCTAGTTTGTTCGTAACGCGTAAAAGTGTGAGACCATTAAATAGAGAGCCACAGATAAAAGAGATCTAGAGCTAAACTATACACTCGACAACCTATAGACATATTTACTGAATAGTGTACCCCATCACTGCAGATAGGACTCGTAAAAATCAAAATTAAAATCAAAATTAGAATATTTGAAAGTTCAGAAAACAATGGACAAAATTCAAGTATTATTACGGTGAATATGGACAGTACTTTTAGGACGAACAATTATTTTTAACTAACGTTATTATTAATTGTATATTATTATGTATGAATTAATATTTTTATAATATTATTTTTAGTCGTGAGTAAGTATACCTATTTGATAAAATTAGGTATATTCTGTGTACGAAAAATGTATTTACATAAAACTAATAGATAATTATTATATAATTAATACTATATAACCTATTACGTTCATTATAAGTGGGCGAAATAAATACGTATAATGTTTAGTTTATAAAAACTATTTTAGTTTACTTCAGCTTATATTACTATTAATATTAGCTAAGTACGTGGTTTATTATTGGTTTAAATGCTACATATTTTCAAAAAAACCTAAACAACTTAGTCAGGGAATTTTCTCAGAAAACTAGGAATATAGCTCGAAAATAATAAAGTGTATGTTAATTTAATGCGTAAACAAATCGTTTATTACTAATGAAAAAAAAAAATAATATATAGGTAGGTAGGTACTTGGTAAGTGAGAACTACGTATTAGTCAGTCGAACACTGGTTGTTATTGGACATATTTTGTCATTTGGTCGTAAAATTTAAAAAAAATTACAGCAAAATGTTCATTACGCAGTCATTGAGCAATATGTTGGAAGCGCAACATTATTATTATATTTGCCAACCTCCGGAATGTCGGTCGAATGGAATAATACGACGATGAATAGTTTATTATTATTTTTATTAATTATCGAATAAACATACGTTATGTATCACAACCATATTATGATACCGTATCAATTATTACGTTTTCTGTCGAAATGAGCGAATCGCGATTAAATATGAAAATCGTAATCTCTGCGTACTTATTGTAATTTAATTTTCAATTATTGTCGGCTTCTCGTAGTAACACGATGTCAATCTAGAATGCCCGTCAAATCTACCAGACGATATCTTTTGGACGTTGATGTGATCAGGCACCGAAGAGGAGGCAGATCAAAGGTGGCATCACACAATTGTACACTTGCCCTCGCGGGTCAGCCTCACCGGTTACTGTTAACAATAATAGTCAGTCGACTCGTTTCATCGGAGACACTAATGCGATCAGGCTGGTCTCATTGTCATGAAAGTGCCTCGCGGTCATATGAGAGTCATCAATTAACCGAAAACTATATTATACGGATAGACAACAGTTCCCTCTTACTCCATCACACCTACTCTCACCTCACTCACTTGAGCTCTCTCTCTCTCTCTCTCTCTCTCTTATATATTTATTTTTTCTAAACATTCTAATATTATAATTGCAACTAGCTGATATATATTCGGATAGAGGGGGGTAGCCAGGATTTTCACGGTTCAATCTTCATCCCATATAAAAACATATTCTATAGAAATGTGAATAATATAACATAAGTATTTTTTACATAAATACGGCAGAGGGGTGGGGGTGTTTAAACACACAAACGCTCTTTAGTCTAAGCCACTGTTCCGATAGGTATTTTGTGGAATTGATTTTGAAAAAGCCTGTGTTCCATAGGTTTCCGCACCATAACTGTTCTATGATTTACTATTAATTCATAAATGTGATGATTAAAAACCATTTATTCAAATGCGAAGTGTATTATAGTTAAATTTTATTCATACAAAATCGATTTTTGCACAATACAACCAAAATACAAATATTAACTATATCGGTATAATAATTTGAAATTTAAAGTAAAGCTTTTAAAAAAAAATGAAACCGTAAAGATACCTATTTCAAGAGTATTTTATGTGTTTTTTGTAAGAGTATAATATAGAATTTCTCCAATATTTATATAATATACGGATTAGTAAAATGGGGTTTCGTTTATTGAGTTCCGGTGAGAGTATTTGGTCATATTTTAAGTCGAATGACCACTTAATAGGTTTCTATATATTGAAATCCTTTTAACTTTTTTAGAAAACAATATAATATAACGTTCTGGTTATATTTTCATTTGGGAAAAAACTATATACTTAGTGCAGTGACTAATGACTATATAAGTATGTCATTTACCATTTGGTCCACTGCTGCTGCAAGTGTCTTGAGCAATTGTAATTATAAAACACCAACAGTTATAATATATCTTATTAGATACTCGTAGTGTGCCCGTCACGTCCATCGCCGAGACAATTATCGACTAATGTTTATCGATCGGCCGCGTGTTCGAAATCTCAAAGCCATTCGAAAAATACAGACCACTCGGGTGTGATTAAGCATAGGAAACAAGCACAAATTAACGAATAACCATAAGATAAAAATAAGTAATATTGGCTAATATGGGAGCGATGAAGGTACATATTGAAACTAGTCCTCCTTGGATCGGTCACGAGGTGCTCTGAGTTTGAGAAGTGATAGTAGCGCGTATAATGTTATAATGGGTTTTATTTTTATTTTTTTCCAATCAATAAAATATATTTTAAAATGTATACAGCTATACATAGTGCCTGCACATTACCAGTTCACGGGTATGTCTCAATGACGTGGATAGTTTTAAACGAATTTCCCTTGGCTAGCAATCAAAAAATAAAAATAATAAGAATGACGTAGGTATCCGACAATTCCTTGCGCGCGGCCGACGGAGGGATATTCCAAAATATTACCTGACGAGGTCTGACTCGACAACGGAATTGATTCAAATTTATGTCAAGTGCCGGCAATTCGATCACCGGTATTTTTTATTCATTTTTTTTTATCCAAATCGTAGAAATCAAACGTGTTTGTTATTATAATAATACATCGAAACTACCAGACGAGCGATAGCAATGCGGCTATAGCTGCAGCGCACACTCTGAACCTACGCGCCGCGGTTGATAATGGTTTACAACTCATTTTTACGATCGTTTATTCATTTATTTGTTTTTTACTGCAGGTCACTGTGGGTCGGCGATATTTAACGTTGATTGTACACAGTCTGGGTCTAACAGATTCAGCGCAATACACAATATATTATTATATATTATGTAACGACTAGCTAGACGTATTTCATTACATTTTTTTTTTCTTAATCAAAAGTCTATCGCCCGCAGCAGACGCGTGCGCCGCGTCATTCTGCCCCAAAACATCGCGATTGAATAACTTCCCCGGCCCGTCGGATACGTTTCTGACACTGTCCCGACCTGGGGTAACTATAACCGCCTTTAACCGAGCGTCTGTACAGGTTTATACCTCGTGTCCGGTATACGGGCGGTCGAGCCGAGACCGTAATCGCCGGGGCTGATACCCAAGGGCCGTGCGACCGACCTTTTTGATTTCGAGCAAACGTACTCTACCTGCTCCATAGTCCATATCGACGTTTATAATATTACATTACGGTTTGCAGTTAAATTATGGCGGTCGTATTCCTTTGAAGTCATTACGTTATGTCGTGCCTGATATACCCATATACGTTCGTACGCGCCCCATTTTTGCAGACACTGCGCCGAACGTGTGAGTAAAGTATATTATATATTACACATAGGTAATCGTATTTCGTCCCGTTCGTTATCAGTCGTATATATACATCATAACAGTAGGTAGGCAATAAGCAATAAGCATGTAGTACATTCAAGTACTGTAATGTACTTTGTGATTTTACAAATATACAAAACAAGAAACATAAACGTAAACGAGTTTGAAATATACATTTATGTATACAACATATATTATGTATTGTAACAATCAAGGTTGTGCCTTATAGTCGCGGGTTACAGAATATTCAACATAATATACACACACGCGAAGATAAGAAACTCAAAAGAATGTATAGATATTATTGAATTGCGTTTCCTTGGTATACTTTGACGTCACGGTTTATGGTAGTGGTAATTAGGAATTAGCGACTAAAAATATCGATTAATGAATCGATTGGACGCGTGCGTTCGAAAACGATCGTCGTCGCGCGTGTTTACAACTTACTTCCTACAGATATAACTTTCGACTTTTTCAATCACGTTCTCAACTCGTAACGATATATGACGATGCAACGACGCATATAATATTCCATCGATTATGTGTGTGTGTGTGTTATGATATTTTGAGGGTGTCATCCAAAATAAGCTATGAAATCGGCTTCAACTCAATCGTTATGATTTTTTTGATTTACTGTTGAGGATGATCGATTGACTGTAGAGATCGAGCCGGAAATTTTGCAGGACCATCATTAGAGCTTTTAAAATTATGTATGGACGTGTTGAAAAATTTTTAAGCTTTAACTTTTCGATTGTAAACATGAGTCGTATGCGAAGATTTTATAATGACGTTCGTTCCAAACGTTAGAAATCAAATTCTTTATGTCTCTCGTTTTTCGAGTTGTTACGTTTTTACTCTATATTATAACGCGTTGCGTAGAAGAATTTTCGTTTAATATTTGTCTTATGTATACTCGTGGACGCCTACACCTCGATCGCTAGTTATTGTTTTCACCTACCTGTAATAATCAATTTTATAATGACATAGGAATAATATTATTATTATTTTTTCAAAATAAGTACACATTCGAGAACATTTTTTTTCCCTTTATTTGTATATATTGTGATCCAATCGAATTATGTTTTCTCCCTTCTAGTATTCTATATAATTTACGTCGTACAAAACACTTGTACGCCTCTACTCAACACGCGTTCCTTAGGTATTCTATGTAATAACATCATTGTTTTAAAACGTGAGTTGGTACCTGTCTATAATATAGTTGCACTTTCCGCGCCATTCATTTTCGAAGTAGAAAAATAAAAAAATCGATTCCCGTATAATATTGATGCGAGGCTCTATCAATCGTGCCGTTTGCGTGGACATTGTTATATCATTACAATGTTTTGTCTTACCTATATACATCATAATATTTTAAAAATCCGCAAACGACGCCGTGCAATAACAATATTCTGACGTTTACACACGCTACACGAATAGGATATAATACAGACGAGCGGTCTTGGATTCGCTGACCACGCTCGTTCGTGTCCATCGGACGTCATCTGCATATTATAACCTATGCACGGTCGTGGATCAGCCGGTGTGCAGTGCAAGTATTATAATGTACGAGACGGAGCCCGGCGCGCAGCATCACGTACGACCCGGCACGTAGAAGTCGTTAAAAAAAATCCACAACGCTTTGTTTCTGAACCGATTAACTGATTTTTATTATTATTATTATTATTTTACTTCAACAACCCGTCGTCGGTTGCGAAACGCCGATTCGAGGGGTGTGTATTGAGGCGACGTCCCACAAAATAATAATAATAATAATAATAATATTATATTATATTATTATACGCGATATTATATATATATATATTTTCGAATGTCATACTCTGCTGCGGCAGCTACACCGCACATCACACTATAGAACCTAAATATATTGTTTTTGCTTTTTTTTTATAGTACCGTCGTTATTATGTCGTAGTCTCGTCGTCGTCGTTATTGTATTATAATATAATAATATTATATCGTCATACACACGAGCCGCGGCTATTTTACGAGTGGCCTAAAAACCGAATGTAAATCTCGTAAATCTAGTCGCCAATATTGCAATAATAATATTTAATTGTTTTTATGCTTGGACGATGTTATAATATACTCATCCAAACTATATTATATAGGCCTTCTAGATAACCATAACGGTCGATGGTGGTCCTACCGGATTTAAATATTATGTTCTGCACCTACCTACTTACCGATAATATTCTTTGAGTTACGTTAAGTACTTATATATATTATACTACGCGTGAACCTACTAAAAAGACATCGTATAAACGGACTCTATAACCGTTCGACAAACACGGTTAAACACGGTTCCGCCAGTCAAACAAACGGTAATTTTCTTTTCCTAGTTAGGCGGCTAAATATATTATGAGCCATAAATCAGGGTAGAAATGGAGGATTTGTCACGCTTGTTTTTCTTCCCGTCCTAAACGATAACGACGTTTTCCGGAAACTGTCGGCCATTATAGACTTTTTAAGTGTTACGAAAAACATCCTTTTACATCGTATATATATAGCTGGTATTGTATATCACTACAATGTTTTATTATCATTATTCACTGAACGGCGATAAACGTGATTTCTGTTGTTTACGAAAACGCAATGGTTTTTGACCGACGCGATTATTATGTTATTATTTATTTTCCTTTTTCCGGTCTGTTGCATTAAAACGTTAATCTGTTGATCGGATAGTGCTCGATGCAGTCGTCAGTATTATAGATATGACTGCTGGCTTCTTAATTAATAATAGTATGTATAAAAACATTGAAAATCATTTAATTTTAAAAGTACGCAGCACATTTGACAAAAGTGTGATCTGAAGAGATTTACTCTGTCGAAATATGCTTCCCGAAGAACAATATATTCCACTACACACACACATATATATATAGGTTATATATGATTGTACGCGTTAACAGACATTATAATACATTATCATAATATTATTATTTCGTTTAAATGCGCACAGGAAATTCGTAGGTACTATGAAATATTGTTATATAGTAATGTAAACGGCCGACGACGGACAGATGAGGTCAACCGCGTGCACCTATATAAGTACCTATATAATACTGCAGCTACACAAGCCGCACACCATTTTAAAACGCAGACATCAGCTATTATAATATTATTATGTTTATACACTTCGGTTTCTATCGGCGCGTGTGTACCTCCATAATATGTATTATTTTTCAATCTAAACACCGCGCGTTTAGAAACACGGTTTTGGCTTGCACGACGACGTGTTAATGAGAATAGGTAGTTTTCGCTTTGAACATATATTATTATAATATTTACTCGCCGCCGCGGTGTAAACAAGCTGCAGGCGGTTCGCGGGCATATACAGTTTTTAACACCACCGTACGATAGTTTGCACAACAACAATAATAATAATCTGACAATTACTGCTCATTTTCTCTCTCTCTCTCTCTCTCTCTCTCTCTCTCCGAGTCGGCCGGCCGAGCCGAAGAGTGCAGCAGCGGCAGCAGCTGTACCGGTATATACCATGCACGGTGAAAAGACCGTAATATATTGTATACAATTCATTCGTACCCATATACATATACATATATATATATATTATTATTATACAGAGGTACTGCACGGCTCGCAGCGGCGGCAGAACAATAATTACCGGTGCATTATACCGTCCGCGCGCGTTTGAGTGCGTTTTTAAGTGTTCATAAAAAGAAAAAAACCAACAACTTTACGGAGGTGTCGAGGTGGACAATAAAACGCCTATATAAATATATACCTGTATATTATAATGTGTACACGTTCGGCGTATATATTATGATTGCGTAGAATATATATGCGAGCCAGCTCGCGCGCGTGTGTGTGCAGTGACCCTTGGCAACGGATCCTGCGGCTGCTGTATAATATAATAATATATTATGAGTTATCCATATTTTACAGGTCTAGACGACAATATAATAATATATCATTACTATTATTATGATATTGAAATACCAGATTATTGTCGGTTATCGTTATTGTAATTTACCCATATTATACCCGGTTGGTATGTACCAAATATACCACGTTGCTGATTGTGCGTATCATATTAACAATATGATAGTACGTCTGTAGTATATACAGTAAAGGCAATAGGATTCTGCTGCGGAACCAATGAGATTGTATTAGCGTGAACAGAACCTATTGCGGTGACCAATGTGAGGACTGTAACGTCCGGATGTCGAATGTCGATGGCAAAACGCCTGTACCTACCTATAATATGTATTATGTACACGATAACCCGTTGCGGGTACAAGACGTGAAGTCCCATTGTTTTTTTTCCTTTTTACTTCGGACGAGATACATAAAAAAAAAAAAAAAAAATGTTTTTTTAAATAAATACAAATAACAATATTGTCGTTAACGTAGTCATGACTTGATGTCCGGGTTGGTCATTCGAAGTCCAGGTTGTAATCCGTATATTATATAATCGGCGTCTGGAAAAAATATCGCGCCACGGACCACCCCCCGCAAAAATGTTTAAAATTACTGTTTTTCGGTCGACAGCGAAACAGTGTATCCGGAAATCGAAACACTTGACGACTCGGCCAGCTACCCGATAAAACTATAGTACGTTACGCAGTTATTGTTTACAGCGGGTATAGTAACAAACTAAATATCATTGCATCCCATAAAATTCCTAAATGTGCTATGCTGTTTCTAAGATGATATTCCGCGAATTCGAGTGCGTTTCCGTCGTACTTAAAGAGTCCATTCAAATCACGATTCGTTTAGAAAAGAAATTTGGGTGGCCAGATGATAGGTGTATAAAAAAAAAGAACGGTTACGCCGACGTACGCGACGGGCAATACGATATTCGAATTAGAATGCCCCTTCGATGCTCTGCCGAGCACGCGAGTTACCCTCCACCTCCCTAAAAAAAAACGCGTCCGTCGTCCGAGCGACATTACAATATAATATATGTATACATTTCAACCCTTCGCAGGCATACAATACATCAGCGCGCGGTGGTGTGATTTACGCATTCGTTTAAAATACAATATATGTATATTATACATAATATAATACGTATGCTGTACATATAGTGCATGTGTATAATATATTATATGATATAATGTGTGCACAATGTGTGTACGCGCGTCTGTTTTCGACGCGCGCTGAAAAGTAATAATATTAATAATAATATAATATAATAATGCGTATAATTCCACCTTTCGGTTTCCCGTCCCGTCCGTACCGCGCACACCCCAAAACGAAGGTGCACCGCGAATCCCGCTGCAGTATATATATATATATATATTTACGGATTTTGCCCTCCTCTTTATTGTCGTGCCGGCCGATTTGCAATTTAAATTGGCCGTCGGGGGCAACCCTTTCGCCATCCGGTGAAAAACGATCCTTCGTGTTTTGAAAAAAAAAAACGCAAATTCAATAATCCATCACAAAAGACGGGACAGAAACACAGAAAACTATATTATATACCTAGGTACTATTATATATATACCTGATCGCCCGCCGCAGTACAGTACGGCGGGTCCCGCACTCGCGCGTGTGTCGCAATACGCGTCTGTACTTTAGATTTGCGTTTCTATACAATCCATTTTCGAAAACCGTTTCGTGCCATTATTATTATCATTATCATTATCTAACCATTAATCCCGATACGACAATATAAATCGCTTGCGCTGTCCACACTCGCGGGCGGCCGTGTTATTATAATTTTTATTGTTTACTCGGATCGCAATCCGATGACGGGGTCGGGGGTTAAGGGGGGGGGGCAGGGTCCATAGAAATAATATAAACAAAACGAAAACGGGTAATCTCTGCGCAATAATCTCGATTCATTATTATAATAATATAATAACGCTCGTAAACCGGTGGCGGCGGCGACGGCGACTGGTTTCGTACAATCGCAATCGGTCCACTTGCAAAATCGCCGCGGTGAATCGAATGACACGATGCGATCGGATAGGATTGCATCCGACCGAAACGTATTATGAGTGTGTCATGTCGTGCGTCGGAATCGTACTTTTTCTCGAAATAATTGGAAATAAACGTGTCAACCTTCACAATATAATATTATAATCGAGTAACACATTCTACGATTACGCGCTACTCACACATACATATTAATAGACTTTAACAGCGCGTTCGGTGGCGCATCGTGCAACCCCGAGGAATGCATATAAATTGTATACGCATGTTTATATAGGTACGTCCATAATATCTGTATACTTATGCGAAGAGGAAGACACTATATAGATTGCAATGTATTTATACGCGTCTCTGCGGCGCCGATGATCGCAGTACATGTTATGTTCAACCACTTTAACGATTATATAGGACGACCGTCGTCTGTTATGATTACGGCGTATATGTTACCATTATTTTTGTCCAAATTATTACACATAACGCATTTTACTAAGTACTGCGACGTGGTCCGAGTAAACGGCAATTTCTATAATCATTTTTTGCAGCTCAAAAAATGCACTTGTCTACAATACGGCATACCTACAACCTGTATACGGCACCTACGAGGATAATATCCTGCACCGAAAGAATATCGTCTCACTGCAATTGTTCGATCTGAAAATCTAAAGCGAGATCTTACCGCACCAATAAAATATATAGTATACTAATGGATATTCTGATTTATTCATTTATTCAATAAAACTTACAAATTATTACTCGCACTAAACAATGGCCGAAATAATTCAAGAGACCGCGATGTCGTAAACGAATGTAGGTAAAATCGTCCGTGATCAATAAATATTTCAGAGATGGCTCGAAAAGTGCTCGATTGCACCCCTGCACGGCTTCGAACTATAAATCCGCTACATAATCAGCAGACTGAAAAATTTGCGGAAATCTTCTCCACTTCAAAATCTCTACGGTCGATATCATACAAATACTCAGTCTCGATCAGACACCTGAGCGTAATATGTTATTGCTACCCATGAAGCGGTTTGTCGTCTGTCTGTGATATATTAATATTATTGAAATATTATAATAAATTATCGTTGGTGATAAAACTAACCACTGCACGCTGCTCAACCGTCCGTCGAATTTGTTCAGCAATGATTATGTTGTTGTACACCGTTAACAGTTACGATATTATTATGTAGTAAGTTTTGCGCGTTAAATTTGTAGTGCCGAAATTATATTACGGTTCTTATAAAGTTGTCGTGATTGCGCGAGACTTTTCCTTAGAAAATATATAATATTATTATAACAAAGCGTCCGATGTGCTTTTCATCCACTCGGCCGACTGTCGCCGTGACAGTAATGAACTTTTAAAAATGTTACAGCGATAACAATAATAAAGTTACGTCGCGCGATGACAGTGGTCGAACATTATTATAACGCCGTCGTTTTCTACCCAGTGGCGTCGTTTAAGTTTTTGTTGGACTAGGGCAACCACTCACTGATTTTCCGACTCAACATACTTCTCATAATTTTTAAATGTGCCGACTTAAGATTAATGTAAAGTTAGACTTCCAGGGAAAATGCCCAAGTTGCCCCCCCCCCCCCACCCCACCAAATGACGCCACTGTTTCCACCGACGACGGGTAGACCTCCTCCGCGGTGACGATAATCGCCTTTATCAACGTACCTCTTTAGTCTATATATATTATAGGTAATGTCGGGACGACCGTATCCTTCTTGGCGTACATTAGGTAATAAGATCATAATATTGTATTATATACACGTCATAGTGACTCATTGGCGTGTATCATACAAAAAAATTGGTGTTGCTCGAATGATTTTAACTGACCCACGCCCCTCACAATATTATTGTCATATCGACATACAAAAATGTCCTATTTTTCTTCTACCCACCCGCCCATATTTATAAGGTTTTGCCCGAGCACTGTGTACACTCATCGTACCTGATCTCTAATAAGATTACACTTTATTAAATATATTATAATATCATATAATAAATGATATCACAATGTGATGCGCACACATTGGTTGGCTGTTCAGCGGTTGGCCGTTATCGTTTTCATCATATTATTTTCACTCGTTTCGACGGCTATTCAATATTATGTATTCACCTCAATAACGTTATATTTTAGAAGTCAGAAAATTGCGTCGTACGCAAACACGTTCACATTATCATATTAAATAATATAATATTATATTATTGACACTCGCCGCCTCGGTCCGACCGTCGTTCGGATAAAGCGTTTAATAATATTATTATTTTATTCACGCGCCGATCTCGGTCGTAACTCACGAGCATATTATTATATTATTATTATCGTCATGGAGATTTACTTGAGATGTCAAACGTTTTGTTAACAGTCGGTATAATTATTGATTATTATATTGTTATTACCTATATTATAGTCACTATTTATTATTTTATTAAACATTTTTCGCTCGGGGCGCGCCGAATGACGAGACTTTACACGCGCGCGCATATTACTGTCATAATTTATAACCATCGTATATTTTTTTTATATTCGATTTACATGTATCGCGGTGCTATCAAAACACTGCTCACTTTTTAAACGGCTTTTTGTTTTTTGAACATTAAAATCCAATGATGGATAAATGTTTTAACGACACGGCGTTCGCTTTCTTCTTCATATTATTATTGTTCGATTTAAATCTGATTTTTATCACCTCTTCGGTTCATTATGCAATAAGAAAACTCAAACAACGCTACTATCTATATATTTATACTTTTTGATTACATATTTTTAATACCTATCACGTTTACGTGATACACGCCTAAATTGCATTAATATATTTAATACGGATTCGTTATACTACGTATATAATCGTTATAAGCTCGATAGATTAATAAATATAATACATCTCTCGACGTAATCATTTTTCAAATAATAATAATAAAAAAAAACAAGTCACAATTTCGGTCGAATACGCGTTGATTGAATATATACATTCGACATTTTCGACAGCTGTCATTCTAATACCGCGACCTGGCTTATTATTATTACGATTTTCCAACAATCGCCCAATTAGTCAATAAATAAATAACAACACACATATTTTATGATATTATGGCAATAATAATAATAATAATAATAACAACAATAATAATATTATCATATCGCATTTAACGACCGCCGCAGACGTCGATGACGGATCTACGACGCACGTGTTTGCGCAACCATGCATTTACCTATTGCGGATTTCCACATATGTATAATATTATAATATTATACCTATATTTATTTACATAGGTGTTCGCGGTAGGTATGGACGTACATAACACTATTGTGTTTCGTCTCTTGTCGTAATAATAATAATAATAATAATAACATTGTAATATATCGGCAGAGTGTCTAATTATTTGTGACGTCCGTTCCCGAGATAGATTACTGCAACGCGCGGAATACTTCAATATTATTATTATCGAGCGTAATATTATAACAATAATGCATTATTCGATATACTGTTGTACATCATAGTATAATGGCGTATTGCTGTTCGCAACAGTATATGTGACGCTTGACAGGAGAAAATATATAAATGAAAACGCAGAAATTATTTGGCATAACTTTATAGTACGTAGTTATATTAAAATAAATATCACTTATTCTATTGTAGACGTATGCCTCTACCCGGTATCGAGGGGTTGAAATAGTTATAAGTTTTTTTTTTACATCGATTTGATTTAGTGTAAGTGTCAACCCCGTTCAATCGTATTACACATGTGTACGTAAAGGGACACATTTTTAAACAATTTAAATGTATATATATTATAGAGCGAACAGTTTTTATTTTGAATTATATTTTTTTATCTTAATTCATTAAAACTCGTTGACATCAACTCTGGCGGGCCATATTGCCCATATTATATACGGTCCCACGTGGATACGAAAATTACGCTTAGAAAATCATTGACTTGACTCAAGCCGATATAATTATAAGATATGACATGTTATACATTTTTTTATATGGGTTTAAATCGCATTCGTCAATTTACCCTAACTGCTCGGATTTCGGTAAATTTATGATATAACGATAATATGAATATTATATGGTATGGTATTTTCTGGTGAATTTTTATTCCCAACAACAATTATTAATATTTATACAATCGTTTTATAAGTTTCTTTATGTACACGATGGGGATTGATGGGAAGCGCGTGGAGAGGAAGATAATATACGAGTACAGTGAACGCGTGTCTGAGACACCCATGTCAAGAACCATATTTTGGTGTGATCATCAGACGTCAAGAAATCGTATCAAGCTATTGTCCATCGGCTTAACGTTTTAAGTACATAACTCAGTCATATTATCAGTTATAACTGTTTATTTTTCACGCCTGATTGTGATAACAGCTACAGATGACAACAATAATAGTGATACAAAATGAACTCGAAAAGTGCAAAAAACCATAAATTGGTACACTCTTGGAACCACATGTCCACATCGTAAGGAATACCTCTGAATATCCTTTGATTCGTAGCTCTGCTTTTCTTAACCGCTATCCGAGCTTACCGAATTCTGTTGTACTATAGTATACATGCGTAAAGAATATATAAGCGGAAGAACACCGAAAACATCCCGTGAAGTGTGCGACTGCTGCCGATGAATAATTTTATTACAATTTCTTTAAACATTTTTACAGTCTGTGCTCGAGGGCCTCGCGCGATATTTAGAAGACCATACGTCATATATTTAGTTTATATATTCGAGCATATACGCCATGTATGTCTTGTAAAAAAAGAGAGCGAGACCGAACACAGCAGCAAAGCGTAAAATGTGTACACATAACTCATTACACTGTACGCGAGATAACATGTATGATGTATATATGTAACACGCGTGTTATAATCATTGTATTGACGCGCGCGTGATTTATATTAATTTATGTTAATTTGGCAGAAACAATTACGCAAGTCGATCGGAGGGAAGGGGGGGGGAATAAAAACAAAACGAACCCGCGGCGATGTGTCATTTCCAATGTAATGCAAACACACGTGTATAACTTAATTAAAATAATAATAACAGTAACGCCGCCGATCGTTTGACTCGCCGAACCGGCTGCTGTGCGCCATATACTATATATCATTTATATATATAGGTCCCTATACTTCACGGTCGCCGGAAAAACTTAACTCTGCCGCCGGGCTATCGCTCTACGTATTTACGAGGTGCTCGCACACACACACACACACACGTTGACTTGGTAAAAGTATAATAATATATTATATTATTACGTATTGTGTGTGTGTGTGTGTGTTGCTTACATGCGCAGACAGTCTCCAGTGACCACCAATGGACGTGCCGGGCGATCCAGCCATAACGCCCAACCAGCGGCGACCGGTTTTGACGCGTCGCGTCCCCGTGTCCGGAGGTCTACGGGTTTCCCGGCGATATCCGCAATCCACGTCTTACGATCAATACACTTGCCGTCACTATTTGGTCGTGATTATTATTATATTGTTGTCGGGGAAAATGTCTGAAGACCGCGTGGTGGTGTGCTGGCTGGCCGTATATAACATTAAATAACTCGGGGGTGGAGCCGGTTGGGATATCGCCGCGATGACTCGCGAATGTCCGAGACTAGCAAATCCATACCCATCTCGCGGATGACCTATATAATATGGTTTTCGTCCCTGCTTGAAACGTTATACAATCTTGACTAGGTGGCAGACGCGGTAGACGGCGGAGATTGGGATTGAAACGACCTATATCCGGACGACGGTATGTATTGCCCCACCGGCTTCAACATTATATACAACGCATTAGGTGTATATCTTTTCTAGATTTGAATCTGTTCAATTACGAGATTTCACTTCCCCGGATACATGTTTTGAAAAATGCCAAACACCTATACACATCGTAGTGCATTACCTATACGCAGCAGGGTTGACGTATCTAAACGTCACGCAACTATATATAGGTTATATAATAGGTACCTATATAATTTAATAATACGCATTGTGCAATAGCTAGGTGCACTCGAGATTCTTTTGTAACAAATTTGCCCTATATATTGCGAGCACATTATTATATACCTACCTACAATCTACATACATCGTTACTATACGTTAAACAGTATAATGTAATAAGTTATACTCACACGTTTCGCGGTCAAAGCCGATAAGCGTACCGGTTGTTATAATAATAACAATAATTATTAATAACAATAATGATAACGACTTACACTTCGTCTGTATAAACTATAATATATATATTATGCTGTACGATTTTCTTCATCACGTCATCCTGGCCCGAGTGCGACGTCGTCGAATATAATAACTTACCGGGTCGTGTAAAAGCACTCCCAAGGGCATTGTACAGATAATTAATATTGTTCCGGAAAATAGTGCCACTTTCATGTCCGTGGAAACCCGATCAAGTTCGCATATGCATTTTAACTCCATTAAAGTTATATTTTACTCTATCAAAGTATAATATAATGATTTATGGTTCATACGTAGGTACCTATACTGCAACATGCATACTACACGCCTTTACCTACCTATTACACTGCAGACGTTAAACGATCGTATAAAATATGCTCAAAACGCACGATTCCGAGAAATGCTTTCATAGTTCAAACCTCCGGTTGCCGAACCACTACATTTGGGTAGGTATAGGTATATACTTCAAAAACAGTTTTCTGGTATAGGAGATACCTACTTGGCTACTGCGATGTTATATGCAGGTACGGGGGCCGTGTGAATAATTATATACGTCACATTGGAAAGTTCAAAAGCGCAGTATATAGTTGCTAAACATAAAACATAATTATATTAAATTATATGCGTTACAAGACTGCAGGCTTGCACAGACGACATATAGTTGGAACAGTAAACGCAAAATGATTGCTATTTACGATACGAATAATTATAATAACATATTATAATATTATATTATACTCACGATATAATAACAATAAATCGAACTATGAGACAAACAGGCCACGGTGACACTCGACAGTGGCCACCTTATCGTTGTGATTGATTCTCGAATTACACATTGCCACTCGTAATATCTAAAACTCCTCATAAAGAGTGGAAACTGATTTAAATAATATTATATTATATTATATTTCTCGCGGTAACCCATCGTAAAATTCGTGTGAGTGTGTGTGTGAGAGAGAGAGTGTTAATGTGGTTGCATGCTGCATTTATATTATATCATATATATGAGCACGATCGTCTCGGTATTTATCGTCATCGCTCCGTTTGTCCGCGTCCGATATAATAATACTAATTTATAATAATTATATATATATATAATGTATGTAGGTTGTACACACACAATCGATCGAAGTCGTAGAAATGTCTTAACGTCGCGTAACATATAATCCGGGGCAAAAGCCAATAAAATGCAACGACAAGTATTCGGCTCATATATGATTACATTCGAAGGTTTTATTAATGCTTACACTCGTTCACACACACACACACACATATGCACGATATTATTTTATAGACGGTTTTTGTACTTCGGTTTTCAATAAAAATAATATTATAATACTTTTGTGTCTTCGAAATGGTTTGGCCGTCGGCAGTGTATAGTTTCCTGCTACGACTTCATATATTAATCCTTATACAAATAGGTCTTTTATTCGGCAGACGACTTTATATCGAAAACCCAAATTATATCGCTGCGGTGACAACAAGACAACGCTCGCCGATAGTGCAAGCGACCGTCATAAAATAATTACAATAATGTAGTGTTTAATAATAAAGTGAGTTTTTTTTTTCAATATATAACATAGAATCAGTTGCGCAAGAACCCGACACAGGCACAGTGTATACAATTTAAAAAAAATTAACCAAGTACGCACTAGAACAACAATCATAATATAATAGTAATGGTAAAAAATATAATCGTGTCCGATGATTTAAATTGATCGTACAGAATTTTTTAATTACAATATTTTGTTTTAACTCCGTGCCGCACGCGGTACATATATTATACGCTATAGGTATAGGTATATATAGGTATACTTTTAAACGCGTGTCGGCAAGAGGCCATTTGCCCTCGGATAATTAATAACGATTAGGTATCTATATGGTACATACGATATTATAATATGTTACGTTCTTTTTCTGAAAACGACATTATATTATATAGAATCGTGCCGTTCCCGTTCGCTCTTCGAAGTGCCGGAAAAAAAAATGTGTTTGATATTTGTTCAAACAAATTGTTATTATCTATATCTCACATATTATATTATAGTATATATATGCTGTTGTTTTAGACAGTATACGGATATCGTTTAGTAGAGGTGTCACAAACGAGACAAGTCGAAAAGGGTTATAAAAGTTTATGCAATGGGTCTGATAAGGCGTCGTAGTATGCATATAAATGTGTAAGATACCTAAGTAACTTAAATCCCGAGCCTATACCTAATGCCTAATATTATCGTACAATATATGTTATATTTATATATAATATTTCATATTGTTATTATGTATACATATTATTTCGGTTGATTACACGGGTGTCTTAAGTATGTCTACATCATAGAAATATGTGCTTTTCGTGAATATTTGCCGTGGGGCGGAGATTGACGATCATTCAAAGCCGAAGGTTATTTAATGTTACTAGCCCATAATAATAATAATAATACATAGCCGGGAGCTGAACACAACGAATTCACTACCTATATAAACTAGTATATTATTATTAAATCAGGAGTCGAGTGACGCAATGTCTGTACCGATAGCGGTCTCTATATTATTTGAAATCTCTTTTCTTGAAAATAATAATAACATAATTTTAGACTTTAACGAAGTCCGCGTAGTAATAAAAAAATATTTTTCAAGGGGTTATAAATCGAGATAAACAAAATGCCAAACGGCTTAAAATACTATATTATAGAATGTAATGCACGTAATTGAACTTTAGAAAATGTGTTTTCCGAAAAGTTTAAATTCAAATTTCGAAAAAGATATCGCAATAAACTGCGGGGACTGCTCGGACAGTCGTTATTATACTAGCAGTGCAGGCAGCGTTCTTCGCTTCGAGTTTGTAAAAAGGCTTCGGTTAAAAAAAAAAATACAAATAATAATAATAATAATAATCGTAATCGCCTTAATTCGGACACATACTTGTCATATCGTCTTACTCGAATATTATATAGTTACTGCAGTACCAGATAATAATATTATCATGTCTCTGTGCCCGCGCACATATGCGGTATACTATTATAATAATGTGCACCCGCTTTTTTCAACGGTTTTCACACCGTTACTGCATATACATAAGTCCGCGTTATTTCTAAAACATAATAATATAATATTATATTATTTCACTGAACTATTATAATGTAAAGGTGGTATACCTCTAATACGGCTCTATAATATATATATTATTATATCGCTGTGTAATGCGTATATATACGCCGACACGTCTTGAGTGCGCTATAAAAATTACAAATAATAAAACGGAATAAGTATATTGTACCTATATATATATATGCACCTACAATTATATCGCATACATGTTTTGTTCGTGGTATAGGTACGCTTATGTGCGTATGGGCTTAGCGGTGCGGTGCCGCTGTATAGGAATTATTTTCTTAGCAATCGCTTTGGGTCAAAATATAAACACATCGATGGAGTGGGGAGAGTGCAATAAGCACATAGAAAAGGGTAACTATCATTAATAATATTACTACCGATATGCTTCCGAGGTACTTTAAAAAGTACCTATATGTATATTATGTTAATTTTTTGTTCCAAATTTCCTGCACACGCATTTCCAACCAAATTTTTCTTTTTTTCCGGCATTTCTAAACCATCCGTTTGACACACGACGAGGCACAATTACTGCAGTACTACAGAATATCTAATACAGAATACTTGTTAATTGTATGTTACGGTGGTTTAACCAGGTGCAAAAGTATTGTTAATCAACACTATATAATATTGTACACATCGCGAACACGAAATCTCCTCCCTCGAGCATACGCTACCGAGCCGACGTGTGCAGCATAATAATATAATAATAATAATAATCCATCGTGTTTCGAAATGATTATAAGCGTGGGTGGAAGGAAAACGGTCCGAAAAACGAACCCGTAAACGGCGAATATAATAATATAATATAATAGGTGCGAGGACGTGTACAATGTATATTATACTATTATTATTATTATTATTATTACGTGTCTAAACGAGCGTACATCATGATCATAATAATATTACACTATTTTTATTTATATTATTATTATATTTCTCCCGTCACATCGTCTTCGCCGGTCGTCTCGCGGGTACGCGTGTGTAGGTTTTCCAGGCAATAAACTCCGCGGCGGCAATCGACGGCTGCGGGACGGTGGCGCCAGCCGTGCCCCGCTCGACGACTCCGCGAGACGTCCGACCACGCGCGATTATTGCACACTCTTTCACACACAGACACACACACACAATGGTATTATTTCAGAGTTTACGTTAAAAAAACAAACGCACACGCGCATACGTTTTTTTTATGTGAACGTACAGTAAAAAATATAAAAATACGGTCATAATATAATAAATTATTATTGCGGCGTTTGATTTGCGGTGGCTATAATATTATGTTATTTCGTCGGGTAACGCTCGCGTCGCTCAACGTATCAATAACGTCGGTCCGACGGAGAGTTCGCATTATTACCTATAAATTGTCTCACGCACTACCTCGAAAAAGCGGCCGAAAGAATTGCAATAATACGGACATCGCATATACTATAGGTAGGAAGTGGGTTAGGTATTAGCTTGGGTAGCCAAGGTATTGGTGTTGATGTAGATACATCGGTATTATTTTAACGAAATTAGCAAACTCCACGACGACGAGGCGACTCTGGGAGTAAACCACTCGATTCGCAGAGTCGATAGTGTCTGCAAGAAGCGGCGGCGTTCGAAACGGAACGACATTCGTACATGGCCACAGAGCGAGTCTCGTACCGGCTGTCGGCCTGGCGACTGCTGTTCACAGCGTAGTATATAATACGTATTATTATTATGTGTAAAGTTAATTTTTATGCGCACTCGTGGGTGCCTCTATACAATATAATATCATTATAATAGTACTGTGCGATATAGACCGTCGTAAACTCGCACGCGCCCGAGTCGAAAGGAAAGAGAACAACAATCGGCAGATAACGACTGGGTACAATAAAAATATGATATAAGCAGTGTAATACAGGTGGTATTGCGGTAACGACAGAAACACCGTAATAAAGTGACGACAACAATAATCGTTTATTAAGACACGCGAGTTTTTCGGGTACGGTGCGGTGTCGGAAGTCCGATAATATTATAACAGAATATCGTATCAAAATATTACATTTATTAATATGTATTCACATTCCTCCCCCCCCTCCCGTGTCGTGCGCAGTTGGTAAGGGTGATTTTTTAGATTCTTCTAGGATGGTTTATTTATTTGCAGCTCGTCTACCTCGAACTTTCCCCTTCCGAGGAGTTACCTATATAGGACGGACAATTCATTTTAATGTAGTTCGTCGTTTATAGGTGTGACTTTGGTTTTTTTTTTCATTCACAAAATTCTTGATGCGAAAGTCTGACCGTACTTTCGGTTAAACGTTCGTCTGATTTGAACAATATATATTTAGTACACGAACTGTTCACAACGAAATCGCTAAACGCTCTTGCCAATCCCATTCAAAGGCATTTCTCTTAGACATGCTGGTTTGTTTCAACAATGGATGATAACAATTATAATAATTACTCACCATATTGTTCGTTTTGTATATTCTGTCGTTATTTTTTCAGTTTTTTTTTTTTTTTTTTTGTAGTCAAGTGGTATTTCATGTAAACAAGTCAAAAAACTGTGTTTTTTGTTCTATTCAAACTAAAATAATGATTATGAAAAAGCGTTAATTTAAATTTCCATTACTCCAAACCGGTTATAATTAATTTGCAGCCCAGAAATAAACACGGTTCACTTAACCTGCTGCACTGCACCCTCTCGATACCGAAACTTTGAACGTGGCGCGTATAATACATTAATGACATTACACCATAAATAACAGATTTTAACGCAGTGTGACGGGAAGACTCTCAAACGGTATCTATGATACTCGTATTAATATTATTTTAAATTAAAAATGTAATCCGATGCGTTATAATATGTCCGGTGGTAGGTATACCTATACTACGAACTAAATCCGTTCACACATATACGTGGTCGATACCTGACGCTGCAGGCTCCATGTAGGCATACGGGGACAAACAGCTATTTCCCCTTCAAAGGATTATTATTGACTATAGGTACAGGCTACGGCCGAATTACGAGGCGATCGGGTTCACGGTCCGCAGACATAAAAGCAGTAGTCCGTTGGGAAATTAATGGCCACCGGTAAATTCGTCGTATGTAATGCCGAAACGATAAAATAATATTATTATACTATCGTCGACGTCGTGTCCTGGGAGATTCGTATACCGCGTACCCGGTGTACGAAGCATAATAATATATGAAGTCTGATAATTATAGGAATACCGCGTGACCACTATACAATATAATATAATGTACAATGCGCACCCACGGGATGTGTGCAACACGCCGTCCGGTTATGAAGTGCCGCGCGACGACTGTTAATTTTTCGGTACGAATGCACATTTTTTTTTTCCTCTCTCCGATCGCCATAATAATGTTATCGTCGTCAACATTCGCATAATAGTCGTATTACAATATCGTATTGTGCGGCGACCAGTGGCCATAGGTATGCTCGCGTTCCGCGTGAAGTCCTACATAAATTATCGAGTGACAAAAATAGTGGCGTGAATAAAGTCCGGTGGAGCGGAGGAGTGGTGGGAGTGAAAAAAATTGCGGGTGCAGGTGCAAGACACGAATTCCGAAAACGAAATAAAGACGCTCGGTGACCATAGTATTTATATGTCCAGCAGCGGCGATCGACGCACACAGCTATTATATGGGCGGCGGACCGTGACGACGACGGCAGCGAGGCTGTGGACGGGCGGGGAGGGCGAGGACGACCGGGACAGGGACACTTTATTCGGAATATATAATTATTTATGTGTATACCTACTCTTATATTATTATTATTATAATCATACGAAATTCGGTCCATTGTGTCCGTAAATATTGCGTCGGCGGCGGAACACAATCGGAGCGAGCGACGTTTCGGAAAGGTGGAAAACACGGAGAAAAAAAAAAAAAAAAAGGTAGAAAAAATTTAAAACGCCATATCGGACGACGCGAAAACGGTAGTCGACTTTATTATTATATATATTATTGTTGTTATTGTAATACAGCGCTCCGCGTATCGCGTGCACACGGAATCGAAAATAATAATATTATTTATACGTTCACGGTGGTTATTATTCCGTTTATAATATTATAGGAGGACGCATTATAAAATACGTGTACGGCGCACTGCAATAATTGGAAGACGAGAGCTGCGCTGGTCGGCCGAAACGAGCGGGAGCGCGCGCGCGCATAATAATAATAATAATAACGATAATAATAATAATAATAATAATGTATATAGTTTGATTGATCACGATTTATTAGCCCGTACGGTTCGCGGCAATAATAATTGAAAATCATTAAGACACCGTAATAGGTTATTATTATTATAAACACATGTTTCGGTATTTTTTTTCCTCTCTGCCTCGGCAGCAGCTCTCATCTGGTCAGCCGCCGCCGCCGCCGCCGTCGGCCGGTTGACAGACTCGTTTTCATCGATACGCTATTAATCCGACGAACGCGAACCGATCATTATCTCTTTCGCTGTCCGGCGTGCTCGGACCCCGCCGCCGAAAAAAAAACGGGGCGAGAATGGGGGGGGGAGGGTTAGACCGTCTAAAACCTATAACACAATGCATTGTAATATTATTATTATTATTATTATCTAATAATAATAATATTACACATAATACACGTCATCGTATTATTATTATACGGGTACACGCGCGTTAAATGTTATTACACTTTTGACCGCGGCTCGCGGTGCACGTGGTGGGCGCATACGGCATAATATACTATGCGGTACACGGCGCGTACGGCGTTCATATCGTGTAAGTATACCATATTATAAGTCATAACATAATAATAATATTATACACAATATCCTCTACGTGTGCGTGGATACGACACGGGCATACGCATTATATCATATTATAGTAGTAGGTATACATTATAATATATATATAATATGCATTCGAATCGCGCCGGCCGCGAGACGCTGCTGTATTATTAACTCGACGACAAGCTTTCATTTCACACCGTGTTAAAGCATTTTATAATGGATCTATCAGAGTAGATTAAAAACCTGTTGTAGCGCCGCCGCAGTTCTTTATCGATTCTCATAATCTCTCGCGCGCCGTCCTTCTTCTCCGCCGTCGTCGTCTTCGTTTTCATCTCCTTCGTATTTTCTTCTCCTCTCTCCCCGTCGCTCCTC
Source organism: Nasonovia ribisnigri (assembly GCA_027563435.1). NCBI lineage: Eukaryota > Metazoa > Arthropoda > Insecta > Hemiptera > Aphididae > Nasonovia > Nasonovia ribisnigri. The sequence continues at coordinate 256,862 of JANEHU010000026.1, forward strand.
GTCCGTCCGATCGCCCTCCCCTCCCACTTTGAGATATCGATTTTTATAAACGTTTTTTATTTTTTTATTTTTTTGGTACTGGTAGTTTTCATTATCGACACACACACTCGAACGGTTTATGGCCGGGTCGGGGGGTGCAGTGTGGCGGCGACCCGCGGGGGAACCCGTTGAACCGATATTAATTATGTTTGTGTCATAAATTCACCGTATAGGTATGTAGGTAATATTATTATAATGTTATGTGCTCGGTGAGAGGAATGCGAGCCGCGGCGCGATAATTCCGCCGGGGAAACGTATAAATACGCGGACGACGACTACCTACACAACAATAATGAGTATATATCATTATGCCATCGCCATCGATCGGTGATGCAGTTATCATGACATCGACGACGTTTTGGGGAGGGTCGTATACATGCACCCCGCGGTGTCGAGGGATCGCGAATCCAAACAATCGTAGCAGACGTATAACAATATACGGTTATTGGGTACGGAGTGGTACAACGTACAGTAGTTGAAGTAAATTATTTTATAATAATATAATAATTAATAATGTACCAATAATCTTATCGACTGTGCTACTGCATAATCAAAACCAGTTTCGGCGTCGGTCTCGTGATCGATCGGGGCCTCTTGCACAACAGTTTGCAATGGTCCCCGCGTACGAAATCGTCGACTTTGGGCCGCGACTTAAACGAAAAAAAGCTCGTTACTCTCGGTTAGCCACATCCCATAATACAATATGGTGCTCGGAGACGCAGCCAATAAAACCCAACAAGTGTCTTGAAAATATTTTCTGATTTTCCGGTTTATTTTTCTTGCTAACCAGGTTGGGCAGCGTGAAAATTTCCATAAGCCTATTGGAATCGAAACGTCAATTCGTGTGGCAATTCGCAAACAAGCGTGAAACGTATTCGCGGTTTATCGGCGGTCGACTTCGTCATTTTTTTCGATTTGATATATTATCTTAATCGGCCTCACACCATGCGCCCTATAACTATACCGCACACGACTATATTTTTTTACTCGGTAGTTTCATACCGTAAAAACGATTTACGCTCGCGGCGTGCGCTCCTTGTTTTCGATTATGAAACACGCGCGTGCTTGTGTGTGTGTGTGTGTGTGTGTGTAGGTTTGGGCTCAAGTATATATACGCATTCGCGGACAACGACCACCTGAACGAACGCTAAGGTATATAATAATATTATGATCTGATATCATCGAACAGCAGTGTACCCTTGATACTTTATATGCTATAATCAGGGAACTGCAGTTAGAATATTCCCCCCCCCCCAAAAAAACATAAAGTTGATGTAAAGCTAAGTATTGTACCTACTTGTTTCGTTCAAAGATTGTTCAAACTATACATATTTGGCCATTTTGGCCACGGCTATTGGTATAATAATATTTTACCATCGCTCGTCATAATACATTACACCTAAATACATAATATAGCTCCGTGCCGGGAATGGGGTTTGCGGAAAACACCGTATTTTTATTTTTATGATTTTTTTTATTAAAAATATTATTTGTATTAATTGTTTTTACTTTTTCAACGAGGAAGTCATTACGCGCCACTAGCGGCACTGGCCGATCACTTTGATGTTTTATTTTATTATTTATTCCGTTTGGCAACTGAAATATTTGTAACGTTTCTTTTTTTTTTTTACGATTCAGTATATATTATTTTTATTTTTTCACGCTTTGGCTGCGTCTCAAAATATTAATAGTTTTTAATGTATATATAATAGGTACAGTATTATTATTATATATTATATATGCGTCGGAGGATACGCGCGAATAATTTATTGGAATTTAAATAGAATTAAACCGGCATAGTAATACGTACACAACCCGAATGTATTTTTTATTGCCTTATTTGACGTGTACCTATGCGGCAACGAATATTATGGATTCGCCTATAACAACATCAAAACGTATCGAAGAAAAAACATCGTTTCAAGGCGGCATTACACAGGTATATGCGGGCACGGACTTCTATAATGTATATGGACAGGAGGTAACTATCTGACCACGGGGGAAAAATAAAACGTTAATTTACCGTCGATAAACACGCATGTAATCGTTTAATTAGGATGAGAAGACGCGGGAGCTCGATAAATTATTATTTACTTTTATACGAATAGTTTGTGAATTCTTTGTTTCTTCCAGTGACTCGTTTTAAACGTTCACCTAATATACCGTATAAATTATAGAAATATACAGTTATTATTATACGTACATATTTAAATCGATTTCGACGTAATAACACATCTCTGTCGTGAATGACTAAAATTAAACCATTTACTGACGTATCACGCGCCTAAAACGTGAACGATTTCAAAAACTTTAATTTTTATATTTTCATTTTCTAACACATTTCATGGTGTATTACAAGAATTTAGTATAATGAAGTGAACACATTTGGTAAGAAAACTAAAAATATTTCGGTTGAGAAAAATTACTTCATCTGTGCTGCAATAGTCGATACAACTGACTAGGTATATAGTTATTAATTATTATAATATGTATGTGCATTAAAATACAAAATATTTTAGAGATACCGATTTTATAGATCTGTTACTTAGTTTATAGTTATTTAAATATATAATGGTATTTGTATTTTCGTGACTTTAATAACAGTAACTACATTATGATATAATATATATTATTAAAGTTTCTGCATTAATTGTGAAGACTGGTTCGGCGGAGTGTCACTATAACATCACGTCATCCACCGTGTGCGGAATTCAGACGATAAGTGTTGTTGAACAGTCAAAAAAATAAAAAAAAATAGCCAATTAATTCTCAATCAACTGTGGGAAAAAAAACCAAATACAATGATAATAATAAAAATGATGCTAAACACTGGCGCCGACCTGGCCGAAAAACGCACTTGACGGACCGAGCGGAATGGGTGTCGAGGTGTCCGTCGGAGAACATATTAATAATAATATATAATATTATATTGTACCCGAGAGACCGCCGTGGGAAGTCTCGGCCGCCGAAAAACGAAACTCAAACGATAAATCAGGTGGTTTTTTTTTCTCTCGGATTTTTTTTTTGTTTCTTTTCGCCATATGTCCCCCGCGAGACGTTATATACGTATTATTCGATTGTTCGAACGGCGTTAGCTTTACACGCGCACACACACACACACACACACACAAGTGCCGTTTACGAGTTTAATATTATTATAGTCTGATGTGTGTGTGTGTATAATAACACAATGCGCGTATTGTGTTAATATATATACGTATTACGCCCATAATAATAATATAATACGTACGACAACCGTTTGCGCGAGTAAAAAATATTTCAAATCCCACACGCGTTTATCCTATTCGCGCCGGTATGTGTATATTATAATATGTAAAAAACCTAAAACGGCCTCGAGCTTTCGGCTATCGAATATTTTAATCGATTTCTACGACGACGTCCATTATAAATAACAACGCGCGTACCTGTAGTTGTCTGCGGTATATTTATTTTTCGTGCCTAATTCGGTATAATAATAATAATAATAATAATAATAATACGTTTATAATATACCTACATTACACGCGGCCGACGTACGTCTATATAACAATGTCAATAACTATCAACGACGAAAATCGATAAAAGCCTGCTGCAACAGTCGAAAATGGTTTTTTAATTGACCACACGGCCGTTTAGTACTTAAATAAGTACCTAACCTATACCAAATAAAAACAACAAAAATGATCCAAGTCCTTTCATTATCTTATATAATATACAATTTTATATATTAATTCAATATCTAAACGTGGTAGGTTGTGATATATATCCAACGCATAATCCGCCTCTCGAACAAATTTCATTGAAACATTTTGTACACATTACCTATAATAATTATAATATATATATATACTACATAATATTGTGTATTAATTATCTTATAAGGTAGTAAACCCGTTTGTACGGGCATTAAGTGACATGTGACTACAATAAATCAAGCGACTTATTATTTATATTTTTTAATATTTTCAGTTTTACATAAATTTTATGATGATTTATTTAAACTGTTTGCGCTTATAGTGAGTTATGAAATAGCAACCGGTTTCTATTCTATATTTTTGTCACGCGGTAATAAGCGACGCGTCGTGGTGATTTTGTTATTTTCCCATACCTATATTTTATTTTTAGTCCGATAACCATACTCATAGAATTATATAGGTAGGTAGGTAATGCAAGCAATGGTATGTGTGAAACAATATTATATAATTTTTTGGAATAATACAAAATATGATAATTGAATAACACATTCTGGTACTGCAATATAAAAGTGCGACGAGTATCAATGTGCATCGAATATAATAAAATACATAGTCCCCTGTTTAAGAAAAAAAGAAATATAAAAATCTCATCTCTCGCGTTCGCCTAAAGTCTAAACGCATGCCAAATGAATTCACATCAAGTCGTTTATGGTGTATGTTTTGCCTAAACGAAACGCCGGCGAAATTGTTGGCGCTTATTATTATACGAACTGTACTTAACGGATTTCAATTCGTTTCGAGTTGAACATAATACGCAACTGATAGCAATATTTATTGTTTATCTAATGTCGTCACAAGAATGCGTGTATAATAATATAATATTATGTACATCACAATGCGCTATCATACACCGACGTTTTATTAATTGGTTTTTTTTTTCGTTTCAGGTTAACAAAAATAATCCAGAGTGCTTTCGTTCTATTAATGGTGAGTAGTGCACGTTTTTTTTTTTTTTTATCGTAGTCACATCATTATATATAGGCATATAATTATATAGTAATTTACAATCTTTTGAACGTGATATAACAATTTATTATCACGTCAAAATTAAATTAGAAAACTAATTACAGGTACCTATTTGACGGTAATCCGGTATTATAGGTCATACCCTGAACTGTTTAATGCACAAATATGCACTACACAACTGTTCAATATGCACGCGCTTATATGCATTAAGAACCCAAACATTTGTAAAGAACACGTGTTTCATAAATGTTAAAACTGAAAGCCCATATTAATATTTAATAATAATAAAAAATTATTTTAATACAACCTTACCAAGATAACAATTATTATTAATATTAATTTCAAAGTATTGCTCTACGTAAATCAATAAAAAAGAAACCCGTTCGTATTATTTGTGTTGATATTTTAATTCAATGAAAAGTGCCACATACAACAATGATATTATAGGCAATAATAATTAATTTCCGTAAAGAATATCAAATACTGCCTAGGTATAATAATATTTAAAAAAAAACATTCACTGATAAAAAAAATCAATTAGGCGATATAAGTAATAATTACCTATCACGATTGCTAGATTGTCCAACAATAGAACAATAATACATTATTAAATGATGACAATTAATGATGTTGAACAAAAATACATTAAATATTGGGCATATCCTGAAAAATAAAATTTAATTTACGTTGTTCATATACTTATGTTTGTTCTAACTGCGGTCAAGACGTGCTACAAATTACGACTGAACTCCATTCCATCTACGGATTGTAACAACCACATTGTTTATGACGGACCGTCTACAATAGTAATTTGTACGACGTGTACCATTTGACTACGTCTCGTACATAATATTATATATTTTCGATAAAATAATCGTTTATGATATGCACGGGACTTGGAAACACGACAAAAACGATTTTACGTACATGCGCATTCTGTAAGGTTATATAATAATATTAAAATCACGACGACATTATTATTACGTACCTACTATTCGTATTACGCAGTCGTAGCGTTCAATTGATGGACACTGCAGCGGCGGTAACGTCGATTAACGTAAATTAATATCGATTGATTATTAATAGTTTTAACTGCGGGCAAATGTCAAACGATGGGCAGTATCGACCGTACGTTTTCACCGACCAGATATTAGCATTACATATTATTATTGATATTGTTATCAAAGCACCTGATGATGACTGACCTGCAAACTGCCAACTCTCGTCGATGGCCATCCCGAACTGCGCCTTTAGTTCGTACAACAAAATAATAACTAAATACATCACCCCATATCGCACTTATTTAAAATTAAAAAAAAATAGATTTAATCATATATTAATATGAAATGTGTATGACCATATTTATTTTATAATATTAGTACGTTCTTATGGTTTCCTTGATATCTAATAATACAAGTAAGAAATGGTGAGTTAGGCCTGTTATTCATTCATTCGTAAGCGACGATAATATTATTATTATTATTATAACGTACTATGATAGTCAACCTGTTGTGCATGTGTATATCCGTGTATATACACGAAGTATGTTGTACAGGCGCCACTGAGCCAGCCGACTTCTCGAATTTAATCTATATCAATACAGAGCGTATGTTTTCTGGTTTCTAAAATATATTATCGACATTTGAAATACGACACCCATTAGCAGTTAGATTTTATTTTTATTTTTTTATCACGCCCGGCAATAAAAATAGCCGACAACACCTACAATGATATTATATATATATATATTATATACCTGCCACGAAGTCTATGCAAATGACCGACACGCATCTATTATGTTATTATATATTTTATCGGTGAAAATAATTAAAACGAACCGGAAATATAATACATATTACAATAAATAGCGACTGTCGTAGTCCAATAATAATTTAATGTTTGTTTACCGATCGGGAATATTCTCGAAGAATTACTTTCCGCGTGTATACACAGTCGTAAAAACAAACATAAATCGTTATTAATGGTGCCGGGCGTTAAATTATTATTTTTTTCTAAAACTGTTATCGTACCGTTTGGATGACTTGAAAACCGTTTTTATTATGGACTAGGCCGAAACGAATTCAATGCGTGTATAGACATGTAGAGATTCGTTTCAAAAACCAGTTTAATATCGGTGCCGATTGGTTGAGTTCACACTTTTGATCATATTTATACCATTATTAGTGCCACTAGTAAAACTACCATGTAGTTTTATGTAGTTTTTTTTCTCCAGTTTCGGAACCTATAATCTTTTCTAAATTAAACGAACATGAAGAATTTCAAGTGTATCGTGTAAGTTTACACACTATATAATATAATATATTACTATTAAATATCGGACAAGCGTTTAGACATATTTCCGAGTGCTAGAAAACGTCTGATGGTTCCGAAAAAAAAAAAAAAAAAAACATTTTTACGACATAGCGTCATACATTATACGCACTCTACAGGACGTCATTGTTGGTATCGGTCTATGTATATATAGTGAAAAGAATCTCATTCGGTTGCGCGTACAATATCGATAAAAAAATAATATAATATATTATAATGTAGCGACGTGGCGGCGATCGATAATTTACGTTAATATCTCCGGTCGCTTACGACGGGCGCACATTGTTTATCCACATCACGATATTATAATAATATTATAATAATGTGTAGGAAAATAATAAAACTATGCAAATAATCGTAAAAAAATCGGACGAGTTTCGGAGAAGTAAAAACGTATAACGCGCAGCCAACACGACATCACGTACGCATATGATGTATGCGCACTTAAACGGCTGCAAGTGACCCGATGGGCAGTATATATACGTATGTATGTATTGTGCTGCAGATGATTTTCCCGCCGTGTCAATTTTTAATACTCGTCCGCCGAAAAATCGGAGCCCCGCCGACGTCGCCGTCGTAAAAGTAAACGGACAGTAAACATGATGTGCGCGGAGAGAATGGGGGAAAAAAAAACAGACGAAAAACGATCGTGACGGGAGCTCATTATCGGGCTTTAAACGCGAACAGTATTGGCCATGGCAGCCGCGCTTTATAGGTGTGAGAACGGAGCGAACTCGGCAAGACGAAAAGGAAACGTCTCGTATGATGGAAGCCGCTCGTCTCTCGGCGCAATAAGCGATCAATAAACGCTTTATAATATATAGTTTTATTTAGGAGGTATTTATTATTGTTTTTTTTTTCCGATACCTGCACTTACATAACCCGGTAATAATATTATACACACGGCCGGTCTCCGGTTAATGGTCCTAGCTGGCTGCAGAGGGTGACCTCCGGGCGATCGAAAACTCGCGTTTTTACGATATAGTTGGGTACCCATAATATCATGGTGCTATTGGACCGGCGGTGCGTCGCGTACCCACTTCATATTATTATATATTGTAATAATATATATATATTATATAGATGTATAAACATCGTTATAATTTATCATTATTGCGCGGTGGTCGTCTGCTCGCATGTGGTAATATTATTATGTATATACGGCGGGCGGTTTCGCGCCATCACACGTCGTCGTGTGCCCGACAAAGATGCGCTCTTACCGTGTCTGCCGTCTTCAATATTTTATTTTCACGTCTTGGTAAATATATCGCAGTAAAAATACTCGTATACGGAGACCTCTGCTCGGGTTTACGACTCCTGTAACCAAATATTCAAAATTCGTCGTCGTCGACTTTTGCAGAGTCATATTACTCACACTGAGTACCGCGGGCGGGGAATAGTTTAAGCCGACATACCTAGGTAGTTACCGGCCCCCTTGCTGAGACCCCCAAAAATTTAATTTCATATTATATTTCAATCATGAATATATTTCCCGGCCGGTCTCGTGTATCTGTTTAACCTCTGGAAAACTTTCGGATCGTGGAAAAACCCACTAACGGTGAAAATTTCTCGGCCGAGAAGAAATTGCAAGTTGAATTTTGCTGGTGGGACGTTTTCCGCAACGGCAATGATAATACGAGAGATTTCCGTCCACGACATGCTATATAAAATAAAATAAAATATCACCAAGGATCGTCATTATTACGATTCAACCGTCCCCAAAAATCATAAATCAGGCTCCGGCGTCCTAGATATTGCAGGCAGGTACGTATAACAATAATAGTATAATAATATATTATCTTTCCGATTACCATCATCGTTATAACAAATGTATATTATAATGCCGTTGTGGTTCGAACACCGTGCGGCTGTCGATCGGCTATATTTTTGATAATAAACTTAATTGTTATTGGAATCGACTCCTAAATATTCAATCAGTTCTTTATAGGTGGCCTTAGAAAATCGAGGTTCATCATTGTGCCCGTTAAAATAATATCGAATAACAATCGACAATAATAATTTATTTCTATACATAATTTATTATGTCAATCAATTTCGAATGGCGTTTATATATTATGTACGTGCTATTACAATTGATTAAATATTATGTCGTTTAAAACAACAATAACGTATACCTACTACGTTATATCAAATTAATACTCAAATCCAATTAGAAAAAACCTTCACGTGCGCCTTCAGCTCAATACATTCGTTAAATTACTATACAATTACTACTGATTATATATCAATTACTATAATATATTATATTAAATACCTTATTGTACCTTTATGTGCATATTTATACGTTTATATTGCGCGTGCTTACATAATATATTAACTATGTAATTTAAAAGCATTATATTATATTATATTACGCATAGGTAATGCTTCTACATATTTGCTTGCATATTTGTACTCAATAGCGTGATTTTAAATATGATCTGAAACTTTTGCGCATCTAAATAATGTGAAAATATTGTTTTTTTTTTTTGTTTGATAACATTCATCAAATTATTTATAAGTCGAAATTAGCATTTTGGAAATCGGTCCCAGTATCCGTTTCCCTTCTCATCCCCCCCAAAAAACCGCCATTGCTGTTTTGTATAATATTATAACCTATTCGAAATGAATCCGGACCAGGAATTCGACGATACCGGAAACTATAATTTTTTTACTCAGAAAGTCAGAAAGGTCAGACGTTAATTTTTTTTTATGTACATATCTCACATATTAGTATTATATATTTGGAAAAAACGAGATGAGTTTTTTTCCATTTGACTATCGTGTATCTATGATATATGAGAAATATTTTTCGAACGAATATAATCAATTATAATATAGTAAATCGGATTTAGATATGCACACCTATTTCTTCCATACCGACTGTGCATAATTATGTTTACGACTGCAACGTGCATTGTTTCGATACCACACTGCATCTATACACGCCCATATATATATATATATATTATAATATATTGTTATTATAATCCCAGGTGTGTTTTATTGTCGAAGATTATCATCGTCATTATCTCTATATATATATATATATATATGCGTACGAGTGGTGTTTTAGGATTCTCGATCAACGAGACGACATTATATTATTTTCACCGCACCATGTATGTCACCACATCAAACGGATAACGCAACAATATGGTTATGCGGCGCAGACCGATCGCAATTTATTATAATTATTATTAAAATGTATTACGGAATCCCGAAGTACTTTGCATGCACTGACCCAACTCAATCTCCACTGCAGTGGTGAATTCATATAAGTACCTACGCCGTCGCCAATTTGCATATAACAAATCATAAATAAGTATCTAATAACCTGCATAATGTCGGTTGCTTGTTCGTAATGTCACTGTCTAGCTGTCTGCGAGGGAAAAAAAACAAATGATAAATATTATATTATGCTCGTAAAAATCGGACTGTATAGAGACGATAATCGTGTTGCGATTTCGAAGTAGGCTCTCCGTAGGACCTTAGTAATCATTTGTTGGTTTCTTAATTTTTTAAACATAATTTCATACCATAGCTACCGATTATTTCAGAGCTCGTGAACTGTACGTCATATTCTGCAGATTTCTGGAACAGGTGTCGTACGACTGTACAAGAATAATAATATTATTGTTCATAATAGTCAATTTTTCGACGAGTACGTGCACGAGTTACCAGGATTATTTTCAAAAACTTTTCTTCGGCGCGTTCTATGGTCATCACTGCGTTGTATTTGTATTATAATATAATATCACCACAATGATACACCATCAACAACAGTGGAACAGCAGTCTGAAAATAACACATTATCGTTTTTCCAGGCCGTTTGGATATTTAAACACTACAAACGCGAATAAACAGTCACAGTGTTGGTAATTGAAAACGTGTAGCGTACCAGTTGCATTGTCTCATTGTGTTTTCGTGTTTATTCCGAGTGAATTATTTCTCTACCTCAAGGTTCGTTCGCCTCGTTAAGAAACAAACAAACAGACTCTCGTACTATTACTTATTATTATTATTATATATAGGTGTACGTATTATTTTAATAACGCTCACGACTCCCCGTAGGGATATCATATCTACCTACATATTATATTTATACGTGTGTGCATATGATAAGATGTGTGCGGTATGCGTACGCGATGATTGTTATAATTGTATTGCGAGGACGAATTAATAATAATGATAATACTGAAAACAATAAAACTAATACCTAATAAATAAAATAATTGGTCATCGAATGCGATTTATATTATAACGTTGTTACGTATGAGTAGTGCGGTAATTTTTTACTAAAGTCCCTCAGTCTATCTTTCAGTAAATAATCGTGATTTTAATTTCTAATAAGTAATCCACTGAATGCACTGTATATTATTTTGTATTATTTCTGTGTTGTAGTATATTGGTGCATGTGTACGATATTCCACAAATAATTATCCTGCGGAAAAATTTCGTACCGCATACCTACTTATTTTGTTCTAAATTTTTATAAAATATCTTGTCTAGAACTTGATACATATTTATAATGCTTCTTGAATTAAATGTAAATTTGTCTTTCTGATATATTACCATTGATGCGTCTGTGGAGTGTGTCCAACAGCATAAAATTGACGTACGTTTCTCCAGCCCCCCCATATAAAACTGAACTCGTTGACCGTAGTGTAAAGTCGCGAGGAGCGGAGAAGGATACTATACTGCACGTCCATTAGTATTGTTACCAATATACAGTAAATTATACGGAATGCGCGTTCTAAAACAGCAATGTTCGCGGGAAACGGAATCACATTTCCGTCCGACGGTTTCACACTCGCAATCATATATTTTCCACAAAAACCGCCGAGAACAACATTAACTAATCTACACAGAACGACCACCGTAATCCGTATCACTCGTGCCGGATCGCGATTTATCACGCAACGCACACACGGCTATGATATCGCCGTCCAGTCGGGTGTGGGTTATCGCGGTCGCCGAGAAAATATGAACTCCCTCGTCGTATTATTATATTACACCCAACCAGGCACGTGGTCGTGTTATACATGTAACGACGTCCGATATATTATATGGAGGCGACCATGTCGGAAAGTAATTATTATCACGTCGCGACGCCGCCGTCGAGGTGCGATAGAGGTACGCACGCGTATCCCGGACACAAGCGGACGAGGCAGCGAAAAGAGCGAGCGAGAGAGAAAAAACCGTACGGGTACCCAATTTAAATCGAGTTTTTTTTTTTTTCCCAAAGTGAAAATCCGTTGTTTTAATTACGAGAAAATTTTTCGAAACGCCTACCCCTCCCGCCGCCGCCGTCGACCCCGCGTCTCACGCCCCCGTCGTCCGGATCGTATATCACACCCGCCGCAATCTCTCTTTGCAACCACCGCCGCCGCCGTTTATCGTTTGCGCGCGCGTTCGGAGGTGTCCGTTTGTCGGGATCGAAATTCCGTTCGTACGAGGTATATTACGTTGACCTACCTATCTAGCGGCATTGTTATATAATAATAATAATAATAATAATAATATTATATAGTAATTAACCCGTCCGACCCGAAAACGAATATAATACGACCAGTACACACGCGCGCCGTGTGCGCATATTATTATTATGTATATATAGATGTGTGTGCTCGGTTTTCGACAAAATTAAGTTTTTTTTTTAGTAGGCGCACTTATATTTTAACGAGGCGTATGCCCGCATACCGCGTATGTGGTGTAACGCATGACGTTGTTATATACGATTGATATGGGTGAACTTAAAAGAAAACAAAATAGTAATAATATACGATACAGCCAATATAATATTATGGGCGCTTGTTAGGCGTCATCGCGTTCAATCATATTAATTATAATAACAGAATTATATTATAATATACCGAGCGTTTTTTTTTTTTACTTTCGTCTTTGAAAATACGATATTATAACACTGTTGAAATTTCCACACGTCTACGGAACTGCCGTCGTGGTGCTGTTCTCGTCAGACGAGGACGTCAAAATGTCGAAACGTTGTTATTTTTGTGCGCGTCCGGTGGGTGGTGCGACGCTATGTATAATATAATATTATTTTCATATTTTACACACATATTATACGATTATTAAACTGTTTAACAGTACGTATATAGACCGTATAGTATTGATGATATTGTCTCGTCATATTATAATGAAATAAACCGCTGCACTGACGGCGTTTGAGAGAAAGGGGCGTTCGAGAGGCGGACGTCTCCGAGCTTTTCATGGTCGTTTCGGCTGTCATTGCTGCCTCCTACTTTTTCGTCTCCGGACACGTGTAGCTGTCGTTTTTCAAGGGTGGTGAAGTCGGGTTGTAATTTATCAAATTAACGTCACCGATATATAATATTAGGTATATTAAACAACTATAGTATAGATACCTACCTACGTCCCATACTCTTATTTTGTTTATGCCCTTGCACACACAAGGTCAAAGATATTTTTTAATACAATTTGTACCGCACATTTTTAATTTAGGTACGTCAGTCATGCATGTGGCGGTAGAAGGGAAGGAATAAAAGATGTGCTTTTTGGAAAATGTTAACGATCTTACGATTACACAATTTTTAATTTATGCTTAGGAACTATGTGCGGATAACAACAGATACATATTTCCAGAAAACTGTCCTGCGACAGCATATTATTAATTATTTTAATATCATATATAATTGAGCGTGACTGCCATATTATAAAGAGCCGTAATTTCCGATGTAATTTCCCAATATTATTATTGTCGTCGTTATTATAATTTGTTCCTATCAAATGGTACCAGCGAATACAGTAACGTGAACGTTTACGATTTGTGTTTACAGGTGGTGTTGTGCGACATTTGGAGGTGCGGCCCTGGCTATGGATTTGGGGTCCGACTGTACAACGATTGCAGTAGTCGAAATGTCAGGGTTGACTACCGGGGACGAGTTCTCGCCGACGACGAGACTTCGAATCCATTTCGTAAGTACCTATCTATATAATATTATATTATACAAATATTTTTATCCACACGTCGTCGCGATCGCGCTTATAGTCCATTAAATACGTTGTTTATAGCGTAATGAACGCCAATCTCGGGATCGATTGCGACATCATCGGAACGATAGCGATAAAACTAAAGGTCGACAAGTAATATTAATTTATTTATACGCGTATTTGTGCTGCGAAAAAAAAAACCGAATAACGTTTAGCGCGTGCACAGGGGTGGCCGTAGCGGTGGGGATAATCGTATAGTGGCGAAAACGCCATATTATTCGTGAGCACAATATACTAATATAATATATTCCATACATATAGGTATACAGAATACCTGCGATAACTTACTGCCGAGTTCACGATTATGATTGTTCATTCCGTTCATTCTCCGCCTCCGACCACGGCCCGTTTGATTTGGGTGCCGCGGACGGGTGGGAGATGATTATAATTCATAATAATATTAGATTATATAAGTGGTGCAGGAATGCGCCATAAAATCTCACCGATTTTTTTTTCTCCCGTTGACATCGTTATGATAATATTATTACACACACGTCCTGTTGCACGCATATAATAAATGCATAATATATATATATATTTTAATAATATAGGTACTCCTCGCGCGTAAACGCCTAAACACAATATACCTACTCCCGCATACTTGCAGGTTTCCTCCGAGAGCGGCGGCGCGTCCGTCGACGATAATTTATACGTACCATACATGCGTTTATATCCCAACGATAACTGTTTTAAAATCGAACGAAATTACGAAAGTATGGAATATAGCATTAACCTATAACTAATATGGATTTGTTTACGTGTATAACAGAGATGGCCAGAGATTTTTGTAGCTCGTTAATTTAATATTTATTTATTTTAATATAATGAGAAAAAATGAAGTTAATTAAAAATTTAACTAAATTTAAATTAAGCTCGTAGATAGGTATAGAAATAATAATATTAGCCCAATAAATTTTTTTTTTTTTAGTTGACTAGATATAAAACAATTAGTTTCAACAATAATTTAAATAGAACTTAAAATGTAATATTTTAACATTTGAAAATAAAGCAGTTTACCGAGGTAAGGGTAAGGGTACAGTACTACAGGGGCGTGTCTAGGAATTTTTGATGGTGGAAGGGGACAAGGGGTATGTTATAACTAAGAATACATTTAAATTAATTGTGGTGATAATACCAACAACACTGCAGATAATGTGATTTATGAGACAATGGGTGGGGATATAACCCCAAACCCCCACCACCCCTGAGAACTCCACTGATAATAGTTATAAAAATGGATCCAAAGAAATTTTTAAAAAATATCTTAGGCAGACCCGTGTTAAAAAAATATGCCAACAACAAGATTACTGATCTAAAACAGTTAAACTTTACATTCAGTGGCCTTACATTTATTTATTAACTATTTTTTTTTTGTTTAATTGCAATTATTGGCTACACTTCTTTCAACGATTATACGATTTATTTCAATGAAATACATTAACTTAATAAGATATTAGGGTTTTACCTATACAAAACAATAATATTGCTGCATTTGTGCTGACACTTACCAATTAAAAACTAACATGAAGTTTTTAATGTATATAATATATAGGTACCGAAATAATTTAGAACTGACACCAAACAGTTTGGATTAATCTGATTTACATAATATTGTTACCATTATAGTCCTTGTCCGTTGTCATAGGTATGGATGTAATATACTACAACATAATATTCTATATTCAGAATTAACGCATTGATGTATAATCAAGCATAGTTTAAACAGGTAGCTCCTATAAAACTCACCAGTTATCATTCCAAAATGTCCATTATCAATTACGCAATTGTAATCAAAACCGAAAGATGTCAACGTCCGTATATTTTGTTTAAATTTATTAATCACAAAAATAAACAATTTAGGTAGGTAGCTTAATATAAACTGAAGGTATAGGTATCTAGTATACTCGTTCATTCAGTTTTATTTTTTAGTTTATTAAAGCCCAGCCTTTTATACATTACAGCATATATTTTGCGGTTCCGCTCCTGTACCAAACCTGACCGAACTGTTGTCCGACGCCTATAAATATCATCACATCGTACATGACGTACAATTTATTATGGGCAAATATTATATTTTAACACTGCAGACTTGACGAAATATTTTATCACTATAAATTCGTATAATATATTATAGATATAACGCGTATCGAGTGAAATTATTTCAAAAAATTTTCCGTCCGCCTCCTCGTTTCGACAGTAATCTAACCTGGAGAACTGCAGTGCGCGTACCTATACATAATATATATAGTGTCTATATATAATAATATGATACCTGTGCAGTATGTATATAGGTATAGGCATACCACAGCGGTTAGTCGTGGGCCTATATACCACGACGAGCGTATATAATATACAATATGCATAACATTATATTATTATTTATATTATTATCACAGCGTACGCATAGAACACCGAGCACGGTATTCGGTTTTATATTATATTTTCGTCTTTTCCCCGTCGCTCGTCGGGCGCGTGCAGTGCGCGGCCCTCCACCGCACCACACGCCGAAGACGAGGTACGTCATTTAAACGTTGTGCACTCGACGTATATATCATGCACGCATATCATTATTATATTAAATAGTATATGATATTAGGTGCCTACGATATAATAGTATTATATGTATACGCGTATATGTAATATCATTATGCGCGATAATATAATATAATTTTATCATCTCCTCGTCGGTCGTACTACAATATATAGGAGGCACCTATTCGCTTCGGCAACGAAATATGGACATTTAAACGAACGGCGTCGTCGTCGCCGTCGTCCTCCTCCTCGTCACATCGTACGCACACGTGTGTAACTGTACATATACATAATAATATATTTATATAGGTAGGTACTATATTATGCTGCATATGATATAGTAAACGAATAATGTATAATATTGTATGGGAATACGCGCGCACACGAATATTATAGTTTATGTTCTTTGAATATTAATGGATTCCACCGCCGCCGCCAAACACGAATAATATCAGTTTTGAGTTTTCGAATCGACACGGATCGTTATAATAATATTATTATCGGTGTTTCTGGCGTCGGCGGTTTACGACGACGACGCACGTTTATAGTGCTCACGCCGCCGCCGTTTTGAAAGTACCCATACCTTATGTTATAATATTATTATAATGTACATATATATATGTGTGTATAGGTAACTTACGACGTTTACACGGGCGCGCACGCACTTATTTGATATGTCGATAGCGTAGTTTTTTCGTCGACCGAGAACAATGACAGACGCGATAAACATTTAAGTATATCGCCGAGCGCATACCGCTTTATATAGGTACGTGGTATACGGTGTAATAATATTACAGCGTGTGCCGCCGCTGTGCAACAGGTAGCGCGGAGGGTAACGAACTCTCGCCCTATACTCGTCGTGTGCCGTTAAAATATGTTTTATAATATGTCGTATATACGCAGTGACATCAAACGGTTCACGCGGTGTCCGAAAGCCCAGAACACCCCGCAAGAGCCGATCGGACACGGACAGATCGAGGACTTGACCCTCGGATATACCTACTCTGAACTGCAGAATTTCCTGGATCGTTATGAGAATAAATGCTGCTTTGAGTATAGGTTTTCGGTTTTGTCCCGCCGTCTTCGTCATCTCTCTTTTCAAATTGATATTTTTCAAATATTATTTCGGAAACATTAACACTTAATCCACGACCAGTGGGCCGGAATGAGAAGGGGAGGGCGCTTGGGATAGTGCTTAGCACGAACGGCCGCTATATCTTCTCATTAACTTTGCTGGTATGGCAGAGGAGGAAATGGGGAGTTTTATTATTAACTAATATATACTTGAGCACGGCTAAAATTTCCCAATCCGGCCGACCACAGGCGTTAATATAAATCTTCAAAATATCAATCTCGTGATGTTCGTGTATAGGTACACATCCAAAAATGCCAAACGTATGGCGAAAGAAAATACAATCACACGAAAAAAACTGTGTGCATTTTCAGTTTTCAAAAACGTAACTAATAAAGACAAAAATTTCAAACGCCTTTTAATTTTTATTATATACTTTTCTATATAATTACGTAGTGTCTATTATACTGTACTACAGGGGGAAAGGCGGATGTAAAACATATAATAATTTTTGTATTTTTCGTAACTTACTTGCTTCAATATCATAATAACAATATGTGATGGTTGATGCACCCGAAAAAATGTCAAAATAACATTTTTACATTACTTCTGAGAATATAATATTTTAAATAAATAAATAAAAATAATATTTTGGTTAACGGTCGAACTTAATATAAAGAAAAATGTAAAGGAAACTATCAATCGGAAACTCGCGAACCGATGTTTGTAGAACATTGTAAGCCACAAACAACAAGAAAAATTAATATTAAATACCTATCATTTGAACGTTAAGCAAATAATATATAGTAAGTGGTACCTATAGTACCTACTCAGTGATTTTGTTTTCAAGGTGTTTTTCTCGCAGAGGAACCAATTTATTTTTCATTCTATAGAAATACAGCGTGGCCATTTACATTTAGTATAATATACGTTACAATATCATATTATTATTATATATCTAATATAATATTGTTATCAATCGCGAAGACGTCCGAATGTCCTATCAACGATATACCGCTGCAATTTCGATAAGACAATGTTTTGTACATCGCGAGCTACTTTAAAAATTATTTAGGTACCTAGTGCTTTATATACTTTGATACAGCTATGATAATACTACGTAGCTATACTATAATATTATAGAGGTGGTGTGACGAGGAGAGTTGGTTAACTCGTCACGCAATAGGTAACCTACGAATGGGTAGATTTGTTTTTTAATGGAAAATCGTTGTAAAGTTGGTTTTTTTTGGTTTAAAGCGTGTTTGTCTTCTTCGCGTCCTACTCTTCTAACCTCCAAAACCGCCGCAGCGGGATGATAAACACACAAAACGTTATATTGTCTGTGTATATACCGAGTGATGATGCGATGCTTGTGATGCTTGTGTGTTTGTTTTATTTATTTATTATTATTATTATTATTATTTAAATCAGTTAATACGAAACGCTCTCATGTACATTCCACGGCCGATCGTGACTTGAAATTTGAAGTACAGGTTTTCTATTATGCGTTTGACAATATTATTATTATATAATACGAAATGAAGCGGCGGCGAATGATGGTCGTGGTTGCGTATGGCGAGGATGTGTTGTGGCGCTTACGTACCCACGGATTGCGTGTGTAACAATATCGAAAAGCGGAGCTACAACAATATAATAATAATAATATATCGTATCACAATAAATTAACAATTAATGCGCTTTTTACCGTATGCACCGCGGCGCTGCATAATATATTATGATTATTAACGGTAAGGTTACTTACATCGAATGGAGCGTTGTAGGTATAACTATATCGTCCCGGACGCGCGTACCCGTGCATCTACCTAAATTCGTGGTATATACCATAATATTATAGTATATACGTAGGTATCTTATATTGTAAAGCCGCCGCAGCCCTGAGGTAACAACTCACTAACACATTAATGTAGTGTGGTCGATGATTGATCACCGATTTGTTCGTGTATTTATCCGATTTTAACTTTTAACACACTCTCACACGCACAAACATCTCGTCGATATATTATTGTTATGAGTTTATGACCTTATTTCATGAATATAATATAACCGTATTGTTTCGGGTAACGTACGTACCCGGTTACCGGTGAATTATTTAAACCACCGACCCCTACGTATACCTATAGAATTCTTACGGATTATGGTAATGCGTCGTGTAATTAAACAAATAAATTAACACGTCGTCAGTGCCCTGTAAGGAGCTTTTAGAAGTGTAAAAATGTAATTTTAACGTTTTAACATTTTTCAACAAATAATTCGTACTTATTTACGAATCATCACCAAAGTCACATTCTCTGCGAATGGGCGATGACGTGCATAAAATATATCATTGAACCCATAAATAACTGTGTCTCGTCATAATAATATGTGACTCGCAATGCACGATTAATTAAAGTTTTTTTTTTTTTTATATCAACAGAAAACCTAACCGTCAAATCCCTGGACTTCAGTATTCGACTGTCGATATTCGCTGAGGAGTCGCATCGGTATTTGTGTTTCAACAACAAATGGTCCCTTGTTGGTTCGGTAAGTGATGCCTATATTACAATTATCCATTTCATAATGTTATATTTTATATGCGTACATATAAAACAGTACAGAGTCAATAACTGTGCACACTATTAGTACATGTAGTATTTTGTATATATATTATAATATTATAATATTAAATAATATATTTAAGAATATCGAATAACAAGGTCCTCGACATCAGTCTGTCTCGCGCATCTCACCCTCCATACAACGAATTCCTTTTCTTATTTTTTTTTTTTTTTGTTTACGATATACAATAAACCGATATGACTGCTGCGTATCTCCCGCACATTGTTTCAACGTACATCAAAAGACGAATTTCACAATCTAGCACACTCGAATACTATTTTTTATCGTCTGCGCGCGTTGAGTAAATACACCAAAAGAATGTTCGAGAAAAAACACATTTTTCACTCGGCCGTCTTAAATGAGTAAATGTCGACACTATTACTGCTTTACAATATTATATTATACGTAGGTTACCCATAGTAATAACTATTATATATGCCTGCCTACCTTTGTAACATAATATATTTATATACGTACACAAGCCGGCAGCCGCATAGAAATATAATATAATGTTTAGTCACAATCTTTTCAACCACTTATTGCTTATATAATATACGAAATAGTGCCCGTCTACAAACAATATAATATTATATAATATGCCCGTATAAAAATTAAGAACAATTAAATATTTGTACATATTGTGTAATTACGCCATGGATAGGTAGATTCATGCATGATTTGACACATGTTGACATGCACATAATACCATAGATTTTAACATGTCTTGTACAAATGCGTTTTTTGGTAATATGTTATGTGAAAACGAACAAATTCAATAATTAATATAATATATATTGGTTAATTCAGAGCACACGGCAGAGGGTTAAAATATGTACGTGTATGTACAATTATAATTTTATTTACTATGTGTCTATATAAAATATTGTGAATGTTTATAATTACTTACATTATAACGAAATATTAATAGGTACCTACCTAATATTTATATTGCAGATTTTAAGATAAAATTTCAATTATAATTCTTTTTAAATATTAAAAATTATACAAACATGGTGGTAAAAAATACTAGCTATCTACCTACTAGATTATTATTTTTTAAATAAAATATTTATGCTTATTATTGTATTACTGCTGACATACGGCGGACTGCCAGTGCAGAACTTTACGATCTATTGGTATTCAAGCTTTTCGAACGATTAATGATCGATAAACAATGATACTTACGTGATATGGTTTATTTTTGTTTTATGTATTATTATATTAATAGGCCAATTCAACTATAACTTAATTTAAAATAACTCTGTCATTACCTATATTATATGCATTTGATTATACTATAATTATATATTAGTACCTATACTGTATTATAATATCATATAATATTATGACCGCAAACTCAAATCACTTAAGGGGGGGGGGGGGTATTTAAATCTCAAACTTTCAAGAAAAACGTTGTTACATGTATAGTGTGTACGCGTATGTTACACAGTTATTTGGACTCTCCGACGTATAGAACTGCAGTGTATTATATAGAAGACACATAATATAAGACACTATAAAATATCGTTCGATTCTAAATCACATCTAATTAATTTACGATAATTTGTTTTTGCTTTTAGAAACATTTCCGAGGCCCGAAGTGTCTGTTCTACGAGGAGATGCTGTCCACTGGATACACACGGTACAAGTCGGTGGTCGACAAGTCCCGGTACATAGGTTTCAACCGGCGGGGCCGTCCAATGAGGCGGCACGTGTTCCACACGGACCCGCTGAACCGGTGCCTGAACTTCCTCAAGCTGGACACCAAGTTTGACATCGGCGACCACAATCGTAAGGTGGCAGCTTCGTCCGGCAAGACCATCGTCGTCGGCGGCAGTGGTACCGGAAACGGAGGAAAGCGCAATGGCGCGTCCAAGAGACCGACAGCGTCCGGTGGCGGTTACAGCAGAAAATCGCCAACGACCTCCACGACGTCGACCACCACCACCACCACCACGACGACAACCACCACCACCACCACAACGACCACTACACCACCACCACCACCACCTCCACCATCACCGTCAACACATCCTTCTTCTAAACCACCAGTCAAGCACAGTCGAATTCGGTTCAGACACAACCGGCGCAACAGACACCGTCCCGAAGCCCTTCAATCGTTAGATCAAGACTAGAATAGTATTATATGATTTTACTATTATTATTATTATTATTATTATTATTATGATTATTACTATTATTATTATTATTATTTATCATCATCATCATCATCGTTATACTATTCTCGAAACCAGACTCGTAAAAAACTAAACAGTTATTATTACTATTATTATTAATATCATATGACTCCGTTAGGAAATAGCTAGTATATAATATGTTTATTTTTAATTTAAAACGGAACGAATCCCAAATAAATACATAGGTCGTAGGTTTCCTTTTTTTAACACTCGACGATACCGCTGCGATTTATGTAAGCAGTTAATACAATATCATAATATGTTATCGATCGCATTGAGGGATTTTCACGTAAACTCAAAACCCTAGGGGTCTATTTTACTTTAAATGTTTTTTACCATTGTGTTTACTTGTTGCGTATAATAGAAATATTATTGCGACGGTTAAACGTTTCTTTATCGTTTGATTTTTAAACGTATCGCTTCCAACTGCGTTGGACCAGCACCGCGTGATCGTCATAATAATATTTAAAATACGCGTGATGCACTCATTACCCGGAGACAGGTAAATCAATATCCGTGCTCGCGCGTACCGTTTGTGGATTTTTCCGTCGCGTTTCCCGAAGACTGTGTATTATTCTACAGCCCTATATTGTAG